>JAQGCH010000207.1:0-28723 GCA_034699485.1 Nanhermannia elegantula
TATCTTGATTACAGCGAGTTCTCGAGTGCGAGAAGTAAACAAAACTTCAAAGTCTAATAATTAATACAATGAATTGTAAATTTTGATTAATTTAGTCAATTGGTTAACAATATATTTAAGTGAGTTTTCATTTATATAATAATTGATTAATTTTTAATAAACTTTATTACTGTTAAAAACACAAACTTTTTAAGGTTATAAAAGTTTTACAAATTATTTAGAAATTAATGTATTGCGTGGTATACAGTATTCATATATTGTTAATGAAAATGCATTTAAAGTAGCGGTCAATTGAGTGCAATTTATGCATAACTGACCTCTTATTTTGATGTGTATATGAAGAATATGTAGTCATATTTGTTAAATACAAAGTGAAACACATTTCTATGTGAGGAATGCATTCACTCAAAAGTTCATATATCACTTCACTTTGACTTAACCCACTTTACAGCCCTGTACCTGTTTAGTGACCAGTGCGCGACAGATGAGCGACAGAGAGCCCATAGCTTATATACTGTAAATACAGTATTTGTTGGCAAATAAGGAGAAATACTCACAAATTTGTTTGAAATGAAATTGCAACTTTTATTTATTGTAATCTTAATTAATAGTTTGATCGCAAACATTACACAATAAGTTGATGCTATTCGTTCACATTTGTCTTTTGCTTCTTTGTTCTGACAATGCTTTAATTGTTTTTTTCTTATTGACAACTTTTGTTTATATATTGTTTCATAAAATAAGACAAAATGAGTGCACAATGAGTGCCAGTAAATTAGTGTAACATTTAAACAGTTATACAACTAAAAGCTTTTTATTTAAAAAAATAAAGAATATGTTTAACGATGTTTAAGAGAAGTGAAAGTAACGTTAAATTTGACGTTTAACTAATCCTTAGGCAAGAATTTGTAAATCTCAAAGAATCTTAATCTTAGAACTTGTGTATGTCAGGTGTTTGTTAATCTAAACTTTGTATATTTGGGAAATTACTTACTTTTGGGAACATTTTAAATTGGGAACTAAAGTCATTTTTTGTGAATATCAGACCATTTCATTAGTTATTATATAATCTATGCTTTTAATCCATTTGATCTCAGTTAAGAATGCAAACAACTATAATATTACTGGTCTGCATATTACACAATAAGTGGAAACTTTAGCTAAAAGGCTAAGCTAAAGAATTGATGTAGGGCTAAAGCATTGGCTAAAAGGCTAAAAAATATTTGAGTGCTAAAAGCTAACAAATTTTTTATTAACACTAGTCGTACAGTATATATCAATTGAATTTGATTAGAATGATAGGCCTTGAGGGCAATCGTTTACTAATTTATATCCAGCGAAGACTTTATTTAGTTTTTCTCTGCAATTGATAACAACTCTATAAAAAAATTTTTAATTATTTTAGTATTTTTTGGTAAAAAACATAGACAAGATTGTGACCAATATAAAGTACGTTATATAGCTTTCGTGCCAATTATGCATAATTAGCTTTAATTATTGTTTTGTTTACAAACATTATTTGTGCTCTTTTTTAGCAATGTTTATATTTTAATATGAAAAAGTTAGGTTTGGCACTACATTACATTGGTGCATTACATCTATTCAAAACCAATTTTTAAATAATTTAAAACTTATCAGTAGTGAATAGCATTGGCCCGAAATCTTGAGCTTCATGCTCGAGCTTATATAAGCGCAGCTCACGTCAGAGTTGTTGATCTTTGACATGCACTGCTATCTCTAGCCTGAAAGCTGTCTGGATGGCTTAATGGTCTAGGCACTGGCTCATTATTGAGTCATAAGTTCATACAGTTCACTAATTGGCTGTAGGTTCGAGTCTGACTGTACACCAAAAAAGTTTTCCAAGGCTAGCATAGATTAAGCGGCCCAACTTAGGGTACTTTAGTACACTTAACAGGGCTGCAGATTAGCTGGAGATAGTTGAGTGTTTCACAGTGAATGTGATTCACACTATCCTAATCTGGCATAAACCGCTTTAATACCTATGAGTCGGAAAGGCGGGATATAAATGAATAATCTATATATCAATAGTGAAGAGCATAAGATAATCTTGAGCTGAGCTTGTTTTTCAGAAAGTATGTCTTTACCAGAAAATTTGAGCACTATTTGAAATATAAGTTCAAAGTTGAAGCTCACCCTAAAAACTTAAGCTTAAGATGACTCTAAAAAGTTGAGCTCACATAAAACGAGCTCATGCACTAAACTTTTTATCATTGTTTATTAAATTGTTTGAAAATGAATCACTGAATTCCATCTTTAGTATTGCATTTCTATTTTTGCTTTAGTATAGATTCAGAATTTGATTCCTATTCCGATTTGAGTGTAATTTTTGTACAGTTTCATTCCTAATAATCTAAAAATTTTATTTCCTTTCAATTCTTCACTTCAATTCCTATTCTAATTCTATGAATTTAAGTAACATTGCTTTTATCTTGCTACATCTTTTAGCATTGCTAAAATAGTCTATAATGTAGTGCTCAATAGTGCACATCGGCTATAATACCATATAATTAATAAAGACTTCTATTATTATTAAAATTTTGTCTAAAGTGTGTCCAAAACTCTGACTGTAAACAAGCTATAGCTCTACCGAAAACCTAAGCTACAAATGGTGGCCATACGGCCGATGAAAGCACAGTATTGTTGAGTCTCGCACTCATTTTCTATATGTTTTAATACAATAGTATTAATTCTAATACAAGTACAGTATAGTAAAGAAACACATGTTTATATTCACTTTAATTGATTTGAAACATTTTGCTGAAATAAAATATTTAATAATAGTTAAATAAATGTTAAGTTAGGGTTAGGTAATGATAATTTGCGCGCTACCGCGCCCTAAAACTTAATCAAAATAAAGATAATATAATGTAAATTATATATGTGTTTTCCCGTACTTAATAATATTGTATTAGATCACATAGAAAATGAGTGCGAGACTCAACAATACGGTCCCATTCGGCCGTATGGCCCAAATCGTTACCCCAATAAAAGGTAGTTATAATTATTAGTTCGCGTGCTATCATTGCCCGCTCGCTTACAATCAATTATTTTATTATATTCTATATCATTAAATAAGTCGTTGAAAACTAAATATTTTTGAATTATAGCTTAAGAACTAGACCTTAAATATGATAAGAGTCCTGATAAGTGTTGTGTTCTTAGTATTAAACGCGAATCCAATTTCAAGTCAACCAGATTTGTGTCGAAACCCACGCTTGGATTCTATCGCCTATAATAGTGCAATGAAAATGTTTTTCTTTACGAGCGGCGGACACTTTTGGTATCTCACAGGTGAAGAATTTCCTCCGACACAAGAGAAAGCAACGCGACTGCCGCATGGCTTCAATATCGGCGAAGCGGCGGTTTTTAAGGACACACTTAAAACCTGCCATTCATCTGGAGGAGAGAACAAACCTCAAGAACAAGAGATATATGTTTCAGAGAAAACTCGAAATGGGCTTCAGTTAATGGTATTCGACACACGACAACGCTCTTGGAAAGAGCCTCAAGATTGCAGAGGGGATAATACCATCGGTAGAGCACGGATTGGAAGTTATGAGAAGAGCTTGGACGCAATGTTTGAATACAGAGAAACGGAGATATATGTGGTTCAAGATAGAAGTTATGCGGCAGTCGATTACCAACCAATCTGTCAAAATTCGCCTTATGGTAAGCCTTTAGACCCACAAAGCACTGACCATTTCGCCACCAAAGATAAAATCGATGCCATCACACGAATCAAAGACTCTCTCTATATGTTCATTGGAGACAAATTTTGGATTTTGAAGATTAACGACAATGACTCCAAAAATGGCAAAATTATTGCTCGAAAAGGAATTCAGAAATCAATTAAGAAAGAGTTCTTCAAATTCCCTGATGATTGTCCGGCAGTGATCGCTAATACCGAAAGCGTTCCCGACCAAGGAGGCGCTCAGGCAACTGATGGCGCCAACAATCGCCCTGAAGAAGGCTCTGGAAATAGTGGTGGCGGAAGTTCTGTAGTTTTCATCATAATTGCAGTTGTAGTCTGTATTGTGGTCGCCATTATTGGTGTCGCGGTTTTCCTTTCAATGCGTCAAAAGAGAGCTGCATCTGATGGTAAGGAAAAACCTGATCCCGAAACCAATAAAGTTCAAGTGGTTCCTAAAGTTGGCGGAAAGGCTGCGACGCCATCACCAAAAATAAAATCAGTGATAGGAGTTGCTGCGAAACCTGTTCCATCAAAATCACCCGCTAAGAAGTGAAGACATTATTTTACAGCTTATTTAGATTTAAAACGTCTCCAAAATTCTATAATATTTTACATTATTTAAAAAAACATTTCTTAGAATTGTGTTTTTGGTATTTTTGTATTTATTGAGTTCTTATAATAAAATATTTTGCATCTCATATCTCATTCAAATATCTTTTTTGAGTTTACAAAAATGTATCCCAAATGAATACTTAAATTGTATTTTTTTATTGTATTTGTATTGTACTTTGTATTATACTTAGTATTTTTATTTTTCTTAAGCCACTTGCGATATATTTGCACTTATTTTTTGATTAATAGTTCATTTATTAAAGTAATTAATGAAAATGCAAAACCCTCTAAACAGAGTCCTTTGACTGGTTTTTAAGATAATAAACATAAAAATATAATATCAAACTTTAGAACTTAGTCTCTTTATAACTTTCTAAGAATTTTGGTTTCCTTTAGAGTTCAATATTCACAACATCGTCATCTAAATAATTAATCATCAATGAAACAAATTTTGTTCCAATTAAATTGTTAGTCATTGTATTCTTCCTCAAAGGAAGGAAATTACATATGAGGCAAACGAATCCTCATGTGTTTAAATATCCTACAAATATTCAAAGCATGCATTATATTATACCTTATTTACAATTACAGTACTCGTTATTCTATTCAATAAATTGAAATAAAACTTGATTTAAGAGTTAATATCTGGTCAGTTCTTTAACTTAATGTTATAAACGATTAATGTATAGAAATGCATTCAACTCCTGATAAATCCACTATAAAATATGTTTTCTTGGTTTTCAATTCCATTTGGTTTATTAGTGGATTAGTATTAGTAATAATCGGAGCCCTATTGAAAACAAACTACAAACTCATAATTGGCGATGGAATGGAAATGCTTATCAAAGAAGTGCCCAACTCCACAATAATGATATTCATTGTTGTCGGCGTAATAATAGCTTTCGTATCGTTACTCGGCTATTGCGGTACTGCTATGACTGATTCATGTTTGCTGTATTCATATTGTGTCATAACTGTACTATTATTGATAGTGCAGTGCATTGGTATTGCATTGGCTTTCAATTTCAGCAATCAATTAGAATCTGAGGCACACAAACTCATTAGTAAAGCAATCAAAGAGTATGATTGGAATCAAATTCAAGAACAGAATCAACAGTCGGCTATCGATAGCTTACAAAATATATTGAAATGTTGTGGAGCTATTGATTTCAAGGATTGGAACTTAAATGAACAGTTCAAAGACAATCAAACTCATTATCCTTTCTCTTGTTGTCATAATGTTTATAAAAATAATTATTCAGTCAATTGTACTGTCGATAAAGTAAATCAAACGATCGGATGTGTAAAAGCAATTGATGATAAGCTTAACCACAAGGTTCAGACTCTTGGAGGGGTTTCAATACTAGTGAGTATAGTCCAAGTAATTATTACTATTTTGGCCTTAATGTTGGCGAATGAAATTCGTAAATATCAATCACTGTAACAATTCTAGTATTTTGTTTGAGTGCATAATAAAATGCATTTTTTAAATCATATATACCTGATATATACAGGTATTAATGTATTGCGATTTTAAGTTTTTTGAGCTTTTTATACTTATTATGATTGTAAAAATTCTTTTCATTAAATGTAAACTCTTATCATTTATTAACTCAAAGCATCAATTCTTAAATAAATGTGATATGTCTTAAATGAACATTTACTCAATAATACAATATTAGTATATACGCTATTATTTATTCATTGGTTTGATAATTATGATACACAAAGTATTGTTTATAACCAAGGTTTCAAACTGTGGGCCAGTGTCCACTTGAGGGCCATGGAATGAAAAAATTATTTTGTCTTGTATGGGAAGGGGGTCGCAGACCAAGAATGTTTGAAAACCACTTGTTCATAAAATATAGTACTGTGTGAGATAAGACTTTCTATAGTTAAGGTCGTCCTAAGCAACTAATCCAATGCAGACAAATGTAAATAAAATATGCTTTCTATGTCTCAAACAACTTAAACAAAAGTTGTGTCTTATATTTCTTAATGTGATGATTATTTAATAATAAAATGAACACTAAAAGTCAAACTTCAAAAGATTTAAACAAAGAAGAATTCAACGAAGAAATAGAAATTCCTGAAATTGCATCCCTTTCTGAAGACATCGATGAATCGGTTGCAGAGAATGAATCAGATTTCAATTATTATAAAATTCTTCGTCGAGTTTTGCTTCCATTTATATTTACCGGCGCGCCCATTAGTTATTACCTCAAAGATGAAGACGTGACCAAATTTAAATGGTTGAGCCGTTTAGGAATTATGAGAGTAGGTTCAAGTGCTTCTTGTGAGCGAACCTCTTATTAATAATCTCTATTAAATAGTCTTAATATTAGAAATATTTTTCCAACAGTTATACTCTATCAGTGTTGTAATATTTATTCACTTGTTATGTGGGTTTTGGTTGGCAAGAGTTTTGTACAACATTTTTGAAGTTAAAGGATTAACCCCTGAATTATGGGACGAAATATTTACCTTTTTATATAGTTTTGCTGGAGTTATAGCGCTTGATATAATGTGGATTCGGAGAAAACCTTTAAGAAGACTTATCTTTGGTTTAGATAAAACGCCAACTCTCGATCAAAAATTACTTATACATGACAAACATTTTAAAATTAAATTCAAACTAAGACTTGCATTTTTAACATTTTTTGTGTTATCGCTAACTATTTTATGTTTGTCTTATGTCTCAATCATAATAGTGGTCGCTTTCAATACAGACTCGAACACCTTATGGACCGACAAGATATTTAGTTTTATAGGATTGTATTCACTTTATGTGGTATTGTTTGTGATGACATTATATATAGCCTTTTGCTGGATCATGAAATTCAAATTTGAACACTTGAACGTTTACATCCGAACTCTTAAGCAAAGAAGAGAAAAACCGGATATTTCACAGTTAGAAATAATCAAAAAATGGTAATAATTTATTAATAACTTTATGACTTAAGATTAAATTCATCCTAATTTGTATAATTATAGGTATCGGTCAAACTTGAATGCAATCATAAAGATTGATGATATTTTCAATGTATTTATTTTTGGTTATTTTGCACTATTATTCTTCGGTATTGTTATTCAGATCGAAGAAGTGCTCGCTTTATTTGAAAACACGAATAAGACTGTTCAAGAAGTTATACTGACTATCGTTTATATCGTTCTCATGTTATTTGCATTATTCTATACACTAAAGGAAACCTCAAGTGTTAACAACGAGTCTTCTATTACTAAAAATCTTCTTTATGAATACGTTCTTTCGACTCAACCAGAAGATAGATCTACTGTTTATTATGAAGAAGTATAGCTTCACTGATATTGTAGTTAAAGTTTTTAAACTAAACACAACTTCATTTTCTTACAGTTTCAGCTCATGATTCCTGGCTTATTGTCAATGAATGCAAATCTTACCCTATTAGGTCTCGTGAATCTAAATAAAAATTTTATGGCACATTCGGTTGTATTTATCTATACCTATACTCTCCTTTTCAAGCAGTTTGCATCGGATGCTAATCTTTACTTTAGAAATATAACTAATATGTTGAGAAAAAATGAGTAAATAAAAAAATAATAGTAATGCAAATTTCAATTAATCAAATATTGTATTATCAGTTTATCCATCAATTAAAAAAGATTAATACAAAGACATATAAACAAATTAAAAAAACTGATTAAACGCATCATTTATACAGTACATTAAACAGATAATTGAATATTTTAGATAAAGTATAAATCCTAAAAAATAAAGTTATATTCAAATGAACAAAAGTAAAAGTAATAAAAATAAAGTTCATATCAATATATACTTTTCAGACTTCACAAAAAAGTTAATTGTTAGCGAACTATTTTAAACCTATTTACAAACCGTTTTATCTCAAATTCAATAAAGAGATTGTTGAAAAATTACAAGTATTATAAGATAAGATTCTCAACTGTTATATACAGATAAAACAGCTTAAACTTTGGTCATCTTTTTGGATATATCTATGTATATGTAATTGTCAAACAGATGCAAATAATAGAAATTAGAATAATGAATAAAATTGTTGATTATTTCTCAAAGTTTAGTGAATATATTAATGAAAGGTGGTAAAAGCGAAGAAGAGCGAGCTTTTCTTGTACTGTTTCTTGAATTAACGAGCTTTCCATCACGTAGAACAATTCCACCATCAGGTACTTTAATTTTATTGCACTTATCTCCTCCCCATTCAAAGCCCTGACACGCGAGATCTAATACTTCGCTCGCATAACCTAAACAAACATACGCAACATTTCTCTCTAAATATTTTCCCACAACTAAATTAATCAAAACATACCTTTAATCATTTTGATACCAATATAATCTACAGCTTTTGGGTCATCCGTGCATTTCTTTTTGATAGGTTGCAAAGAGCAGTGTTGATATCGGCCAAAAGCACAACAAGCCATTGGTATTCTGTCATCTGCCGGAGCTTTTGCTATCGCATCGAGTCCGAGAACCAATTGATCCATGCAGTCGTGCAAATCGTTTATTGTGGTCGCAATGCATTGTTTATGAGATAAATATTCTAATATTTGTAAAAATACATTTCTTTTATGGATATTGATTGGAGTTCGAGTCAGTTATTTTAGAGATATTACCTTTGACTCCATCAGGTTTACAACGATTATGAATTACTTGTGATGCGCCTGAAATAATTTGTTTTGAAGTTAAGTTAATAAAGTTTTAAATCTATTTTTACTAATAGTAAAAAAGTATTATTCTTTTATCTGTTGAGAACAATTGGTGTGAAGTGATATCATATTGAAAGTTAGATTATAAAACTCAAGTCTTACCTAAAAGTAATACTCCAACGACTTGACGAGGAAACGGTGCGAGACATTTACGCGCATAGTTTTTAACACAATCTTCGGCATCAAATTCCTCTCTGTTAAGGAAAAAGCAAATAAAGTTGATTATTTAGTTAAATGTTTAATTCAAAATTTGAAAGAGAATTTGAGAAAAAGTTTTAAGATAATTACTGGCAATGAGGAACCATTTCTGCTTCATTGACAGGAAGATAGACTGAACGTTTTCCAAAGACAAATATAGTGGCACCGCATCTGTCCATAACTTTGATTTCGCATTTTGTCTTGTTTTTAGGCGCACAGACAGATTCGTGCACTGAATTCAATGAAGTATAAAAATTATAATTAAAAATTATTTTTAACCTTTAAGTAAATAAAGAAAATGCTTTTTTAAAAATTAGATTATTTTGTTAATAATTGCATTTAGTAAACAAATTGTGCGTAAAAGGAACAATTACTTGAACTTTTATTGAATTATTATTTAAATGCAATACTCAATTATAAAGCAAAAATGAATTGATATTATGTAAATTTGATGCAATTTTAAATCAAATTTTGAGTTTTCTAAAAGAAATGTTAATTAAAATAATGAGCGAATTGGTGAATAGTATAAGATTTTATATTAAAACTATAGGAATACTGCATAAATTAAGAAGAATCATGAATTCTCCCGCAGCTTAGGTGCTCTTAATTTGAAAGAACATCAATTTTTAAAAGGCTTCAATCAAATTAAAGCAAAATTATTAGAAAATATTAATAGACATATAAGTTTGAATCTAAACACTAGAAATTCTAAGAGTAATTTCTAATTTTTCAATATTTAGAAAATAAAAAGTAATTTAAAACTATTTTCTTACCAAATGTAACAAATAAGACGAAACAAAGAATTTTTTCCATTACTCTTAATGGTTATTAGAGATCTGTCACTTAGTTTGACTTTTGAAGTGACTATTTTTTAATTGTTTAAAACTTTAAAAAGCTTTAATACAGGTTTGAGAAATGGATTTATAACGTGCTCTATGGAAATGAAAATATGGGACATTTCCTCTCTCTCTCTAATTCACCAATCACTTGACGGTCATTCGCCTCTTTTAACATCTTATTGACCCAAATCAAAGCTAAGAAACAACAAGATTTATACTATTATTGCATAAAAAATAAAAGAAACATTCAGTTAAGTTTGTGTCTGTTTTAAACACTTTATTATTTAGGTTCAGAGCAGTGAAAATGAATCAAAAGTCTGTAAATTTGAAATTATATGTCTGTTAATGCTGTGCATTATTTAGTTGATAGCAGATCACAGCTAATTCCTTATTGATCTTATATTTTATTTTTATTTATATTCTTCCTTAAGTTGATCTCAATTCAATGCAATTATCATTTCATTTATTAAATGTTAAAAATCATTTCAATATAATTATCTCTAAATAATAAATATACCGGTAATGTTATTAGTTTTTCAATTATAATAAATTTCAGTTTGATTTTGTTTAAAATTCAGAAAAATAAAAATATTGATTCAAAAATTGAATTTAATTCTTAATAAACTTTATAATACTGTTCAAAAATATGATAATAATTAATTTGGTTCAAAGATAATCTCTATCTCTAACTTAAATTTGAAAAACCTACTTAACTTAGCACTTAATCATATTATACAGTAATGATTAATGAAAATTTTATTATTTAGTTAAATACTATGTTGATCTTCATTAATTTCGAGAGTTGATGCCTTCATTCTATGGTGCTATTATTGCTAATAGTAAGTCTTATTAATGATAGAGAAGGTGTTTTGCAACAATCATATTGAATATTTGATTATTTAAGTTAAGGATGGGCAAATATTATAGTATTTATATGCCCCCTTATATATATATTAATCATTGCTTATGAATAGTAAAATCGGACATAAAATAAAACATATATCACGTATCAATTTACAGTAATAATGTATTGCTCAAAAAAATATATATTAGCCCATATATTAACTTTGTAGCACTTTAGTACACCAATGCCCATCCTTAATTTAAGTGAAACAGATTATTTTTTCCACAATAGAGAAAAATTATTTTCATATAAACTGATGCTTAAATGTAAGATCATTTTTAGCAAAGGCTAATTATGTAAACATAATTTTAGAAAGTTTGAAACTGAAAGGTTAAATATTATTATAGAGTAAGGAATAGGTCATTCCTGGAATTGAATGCGATTCTTCTGACAAACATTAGTAAAACAGTGAACTACTAATAAGTTTAATTTTCAATAGCTTTTAATATTTAAGCAAACAAAGCATTGATATAATATAATGAAGAACATAGGCTATCATAGACTCCAGGCTCGACTAGAGGTTCTTTCAGGCTCTGAGGTTTTCGAACTTAGTCTCAGGATCGATGAATTTGAGGCTATGTCCAGGCTTAGACTGTTGGGACTGTTGGTATTAATGGTTTATGTATTAGTTTATGTACATTATTACTTTTAAAAATTGCACAATATGATTTTTAGGTATCCTTTTAGAGAAATTGAAATACTTTAAGTTTTTTATTACAAAACAAGTTTGACTTTAAAAATGACAGGAATTGTAATTTTAAGCTTAGACTCAAAGTTTTAGATTCAGACCCGAGCTCTGCGCAACGCCAGAATTTCAGACTCGGGCTCTGATGTTCTCGAGCCGGGTTAGGGCTCTAAGGTTTTTAAGCCTAGGCTCGCCAGGATTACGCTTAGAGTTTTGGAGCCAATACTCTTCATTAGATATGCAATAT
The DNA here is from genome assembly GCA_034699485.1 of Nanhermannia elegantula. NCBI lineage: Eukaryota > Metazoa > Arthropoda > Arachnida > Sarcoptiformes > Nanhermanniidae > Nanhermannia > Nanhermannia elegantula. Next base: position 11,920 of record JAQGCH010000207.1, read on the forward strand.
TAATTATAATGTCCGCATGCAAAATATCGACAAAGCAAAATTATTGTAATTTTCTCCCTTCAGAAGTCAAAATTGATATAATACTTCATTTAGAAATATACCTTTTACATTTCGAAATTCTTGATTAAAGACAATTTTATTTTAATTAAAATTTAAGTTATAAAGTGAAGCTGACGGGATAGCTCAATGGTTTATTCAATGGCCTTTAATTGAGTGAAAAGCACAGTTCACTAAGAGGCTGTGGGTTCGAGTTTAACTGTATGCAAAAAATAGTTTTTCCAATGCTTTCATAGACTAAAGTGGTCCAACTTACAAGTTAGTGTACTCTAGACTGGATTGCAGATTAGTCAAAGATAGTACAGTGGATTACAGTCAATGTAATTCACACTATCATTAATCTGGCACAAACCGCTTTAATACATTTGAGTTGAAAAAGCGGTATATAAATGTATAATCACAGTTACAGGTGTAAAGTGAAAAAATTGTCATAAACTTCACTTTGTCTATATTTTGGTTGTCGACATTTTGTACCGATCCATTCAAGCAATAAAAAGTTAATCATTTATAAACAATTGTCATTTTTCTATCGTGTTATTCTCTAATTTAAGTATATTTATCTGATATCTAGGAACTGATTATACTTTTATTTCAATTTCCTGAACTGTCTTAAGATATGATATAATCTTAAAATAATATGCTTTCATTGTTGTAAAAAGAAAAATAGATAGCTTTGAAACAATCGATTGTAATCTTTTGAAACAAGTTGAAAGCAAACATAATTAATTGAATAAAACTCTTAATTAGCATTTACTCATGCAGTTTTGCGATTATTAATCAGATCTCAATTAAAAACCTTCTCTTCATTTATAGGATTGATTTAAAGTTAACATTTTCCTACTTAACTAAAAACCGGTACTTTTCCAGATTGTTTCATGTGTTAGATTTTATGCGTTAGCAAAGTTTATTAATCTCATTACACTCTTTTCAAACATCATTATTGATTTCATCATTTTCTGCTAAAAAATCAATAAAACAATTCATTTTGTTTTATTGATTATGAACACTAACTTAGTTTTTACAACAACAACACCATCGCCAACAATATTGTTGACTTTTTGAAGAAAAAACGCTGTATTAAACGTGCCCTTTTGTACAGATACTGTACATATCATGTGTTTATTCAATAAAACCACACTATTTTAGGGTTTTGTCGAAATAAAAACATTTCTAAGTTTGGAACAGAATTGAGTCGAATTTAGCAAATGATTCGAAACACGCAATCATTTAAGGAATTAATTGCACAATATATCGGATATTTATTCTCCATCGAGAATATTCTTGAGTTCTCAGTTTACAAACTTTCAGACAACTTAAACCAGTTAATAATAATTCCGTTAACTTTTCTGAAAATATTTTCTCTTATTTTTCAACTAAAACTAACCTTCAAACGATTTTAATATTCATTTAAAGTAAATTAAAAAACGTTTCAAATTTAGACTTTAAATGAATGTTTGAAGAAAAGAAATGATCTATTTTAAGAAATGGCCTCATATGATAAGATTCACAACTATTTGATAATTCGATTTTTAAACTAAAGACTAAACAAATCTTTTATTAAAATTTAGTTTTTGAGCAACATTTCATAGCTTTTTGAAATTTAATTATTTTTCATCATATAAGTTATGATAGAAAATAACATTATTAGTTATCTGAATGGAAAACAATAAATACTATCTCTCTATAATTTTCAAAACTGAATTAAAGTTAAAATTATTAAAGAGACCATCAGTTAAAGTCAAATTTGAATTTCTAGAAACTCAGAACAATATTTTGTGCGTCTTCTTCACTAATGGGGACAATTTTAATAACAAAAATTTATCAATCTATACATCGTTACGTCTCACTCTTATCACTAAAAAAGACTCTTTTTATTGTATGCTACGGTGACCACATCTAATGGAGTCCACAACTTTTGTCTTAACAGCTTAAAATTCAAAATGGGACCAAAGGATAATCTTGATTAAACTTTTATTTCCAGGTAAAGCAAATTGTCCAAGATCTGCAAGTGTGGTCACCTTATTGCATGGGAAATATCGTTAAATCTAAATATAATATAACGTAAGATAAATTGGTGTTATATAAGTATTGATTCATTATATTACAGTAGTGTTGTTTTAGTTCAGAAATTTATTTTTAGTCCTAGTTCCAGAAAAATTTTAGTTTTAGTTCTAGAACTAATATTTTATTTTGAGTTCCAGTTTTAGTTCTCGGAACTAAAAACAACACTATATTACAGTACATACTGTATCTGTTATACAGTCTATTTAATGGTAAAAACTTTTATATAAGTTTATTTCATTTGGTTTTAGCGATCATTCAATAAAGTAAAAGTTTTTACCTTTATATGTATGACGTGAAACTAAATTTTTATAAAATTCAAAATATTTTATTCCTTAGAAATTGTTTTTTCTTTAATCAATCAATTGTTTGATCTTTTCTTTTAACTTTGAAATACAGATAAGCTTTGTTTTATTCAATAATTAAACTGAGAATATTGCAAAAAGTAATAAAATTAATTTATTTTGATTGATTGGATTCAAAAATAGGTTATTTTTTAATTTAAAAGCAGTGACATATTTTCAAAAATGTCGAAAATGGCTATCATTTTGTTGTTCACTTTGATTGAATGCATGCCATTATATTTGCCGATAGAACGTCAAAGTGGTTACGATAAACACCAGTATATCAATGAAGTAAGTTATCAAGACTTAGACGCCATTAAGGCTTATTTGCTGTATTTGGATGAATATATTAAAATTGCAGGACAGCCGAGGTTTGTATAAATGAGTGTCTCTTTTATAAATTGCAAATTTTTGAAAAACTTATGCCGTTTTAGGTTTGGAAAAAGTTCTTCTGATGAACCAAAAGCACAACATGCAATGCCCCTAAATATGTTCAGAAGCAAATAATTATTTAACATATCATCAAATTATTGTTAAATGGTGACATTTGTTAACATATCATCATGATCATTTTTATACATGTATATTATCTCTTAGCTTGATTAGGCTTAATTCGTACTCTCAATAAAAAATGTTTGTATGCGCACAACTATTGCAGTCAATTATTCGCTATTTAAAACATTGGCCAACAGTAAGATCTGAAGCAACTTTAGAAATTTAAACCATTATTCAATTGACAATCGAAAATACAAAATATTATTTGTTGCTAAGTTTGAGTTGAAATTAATTTATTTTCTAACTTAATCTTTGTAAATTTGTTGCTCTTGTCTTATGTACTATTTAAAAACTAATTAAATCAATAAATTATCTAACAACTACTTATTAAGTCTTACATTAAAGTAAATCATTAGTATTTCAACTTTAAAAAATCTTAAATATATTTCAAACCCTTTCCTTAGCGTTATTGAATTGAGAATCTATCAGCTATTTATTAAATACTAACTAATGATGAAGATGTAAAAAGCAGCTCGGCTTTAGAGCTTGTACTGTACAATATAGTGTGGATACAGTCAGTGTCGTACAATCCAAGATATAGCAATTTTTTAACATTGCTGCAGACCTACACTTAAATGTTCAAAAAGCTTTGGGGGGCTATAGCCCCCTGCCCCCTAGTTACGGCTGTGGATACAGTATATCAATAAGTTTATACTTGATATCTATTTAGATTAACAACTAGATACCTGTATAATATAAATTAAAGTCTTTATTTTGATTTTTTCAAACTTTTTTCAGGTGATTCGCAAAAATAGATTCACACTTAATTCACTTAATTTTTTGGTTGCTTAAATTCGTATAATTATAAAGTTTTACCTTTTCATTCGTCATCTTCAAGCAGATTTAAATAAAAAATTATTCTGTTATCGTTTTAAAGCCATAGTAAGATTTGCAAGAATTATAACTAGAGTGGTGACGAAGAAGAGCTCGACAATAGTTTCGGCGATAACAGTAATAAAAATATACGGTAATGATATTTCTATTCTATTTAGTCTTGATTGTTAAACAAAGTTGTCAACTGTACATATAATTGGGGTTTGATGGGGTGTAATTTCAGGAATATTACAGTGTAAAATTACGCGTAATATTACGTAAAATTACGGATGCTCTGTGTAATTTAGTGAAATTTTACATTAAATTTTCTTTCAAAACTTTAAGATTAATTCAAAAGATCGGAAAAGAATTCCAATTGTTCAAATTAATTTACATTTTAAGAATAATCATGCTCAAATATGTGAAATTAATATTTTTTTAATTCTGAAGCTGATTGTGATTTAAAAATAATTTAACCTCAAATTTTGTAATAAAAAGAATTTTACAGATTTTTACATAATATTACAACCAAAAGATTTTTACGCGTAATAATCTAACCCTACATATACTTATAACTTTACTGCAATTAATAACTAAAATAAGGAATTTATGTATTGTACTAAAAAATTGAAAAATATGCATTAAAAAGTTTCTGGGATCAAAAACTCATGTGTTTTGAAAAACAATTTCTCGAAAAGATTTTTTTAAATTTCCCCCTTTTTTAGAGAAACTTAAAAAATTAGAGCTTTTAATGCAATTGTTTGATGTTTTAAAGCATTTCAAAAAATATATATATTCTAATCAGATCTGAAATTTTTTCCTGCATTCGTAAATCACATAATATTAGTGTTGGTTCCGTTCCAAGTTTTTAAATTTCGTTCCGTTTCTTAAGAGAATTTTTAAATCAGTTTCGTTCCTATTCCGTTCCAGGAACGGAATCAACACCAATTATAACTCATTTAAAGCAGATTTAAAGTATATTCAAAACATTAACTTTTTATTTAAGGTTATATATAATAAAAGCCAAAACTCTATTCATACAAGTCTTTGTTTAAATTATTTAAGTGCTATCCCATAGAGCTACTCCTTATTATCCTCCGAGAATAGTATTGCAATCTTCTAATATTGCATTCATTTATTGTTTATGTAATTTGAAATCTAAAATGAATCATTCAATTTTTTCCCTCATTTTATAAAGCTTTACAGTATAGTGTATTTTTGTGTATGACTTAATTCTAGAGTTGTTTTCGTTCTTCAGTTTAATCCGTTCCGTTCCTTTTCCATTCGGTTCAAAATTATTCAATACGTTCCTATTCCGTTCTTTTGAGTAATTTTAATGACGTTCCAGTTCGTTTCCAGTTCCCAGAACAGAATCAACACTTATAATATGCAACACAAGTGTAAAACCATCAAATATGTGATATTATGCCAAAACCAGCTAAATATAAAAATATGCAAATTAAAACTACTATCTCTAGTAATGAAATTATGTAATTCGTGTTTTTTAAGTTTCATGCAATACAAGCAATAAACATGCAATTATGCAAAAGTCCGATTCTTATTAATAAGTTATTAATAACTCATAATGAGATATCATATGATTGAGAGATAATATATCGAAAAGTGTATTTTTAAGGGAGTTTTATTAATATTTTTTTCTAAAATATAATTTCATAACCAGATTTAGGGCAAAACAATCAACTTTAGTAAATTGATATTAAATTTGTTTACTTTCTATGCTCTAACTTCAAATTTCATCTATTGCTCTTTAGAGTTAAGCTTTTACTGTAGCTGTTGTGGGCATGTTATGGGCCGACTGTAACTTGACTTACAAAACAGTATTGTTGAGCTTCATTTTCAACAATACGTGGGAAACAGTACTGTCTTAAAAGCAAATATATGACTGCATTTAATTTTATTTTATTAATAATTCAGGACAGAAAATAGGAGACAGAAGAGTATTTTTAATTATAAACACGGATTCAGTTCCGCTGAGAACATGACGTATTCTGAATATTATTATTTCCAGATTAAGAGTATTTTGATGTATAAATATTTTAGTTTAATCATAGACAATAATTGACATTGGCATTCCCCAGCTCTACAGCACAATATAGTCTGAGTATAGTATACTTCAGTTGAATTGAAAATAAATAGAATAATAAAATACATATCAATACATATAAATTCATTTTTACCAAATAGGGGATAACAAAAAGTTAGTTTATTACTGTGCAAAACAAATGTTTGCTTATCAGTGAATGAATTCATTAACGACCTGTTGGTTGTTCCCATTCATTTCTAATTACAAAAGTAAAGGTGAATGAAACTAAAGTTTGTTAATTAAATAATTCATTCAAATTTAACAAATACTATAAGACTTGTTTATCAAAGAATTTAATATTTTTAAAACTCAACTTCAGAAATAAAATTATTTATTATGGTTCCAAATGCTCCCAAAACTATAACATATAACAATATTTTATATCTCTGACTTATCTCTGAATTTTTTTAAGATATTAATTTTTATTCTATTAATTATTCGCTCAATTAATGCACACGAATATGAGGTTGTATTGTTGTTAAAATAGGCACGTTTTGTAACACGAAGTAAGTCACACGGTCTGTGCTCTATAGGTGCTACCTTATAACCGCAGCGGCTGTGTAATAATCATATAATACACTGCTTATATTGCATTTTATGTATAAAATGGGTTCTCAAGTATCACGATTTTACTTAATCGTGAAAGTATTCTCCCATCACATTTATTATTAATTGTTACGATACATGTTATTTCTAATTATTTTTATGCAGTTATCTCTACAGTATATAATGTTAGATGAATATTAAGAAACTTATAAATAAATAGAAACTATAAAAATATTCTCAGAGCTGCTTTCTATTCAGGTTCAAACACTAACTTCAAGTTGCATTACTGTACAGTACAGTACATACAGTATACATAAAGTTATGTTTAAATTCAGTTTTTTTAAAAGGTCTTATGAATTAAATTAATAACTATATTATTTTATATTGTTGTTGTTTATGTTGATTTTCACCAATGGTGTTAGTCCTTAATTATTTTTATTGTTTTATTTATACTTATATTTCTTCAACTATATGATTAATTCTTGGTTCTAATTCTTAATAATCAAATTCATAATTTATAATCACATTTAAACATTGAAAACGAGAGTTTTATTGAATGACAATTGAGTTTATAATCATAATTATTTGATGGAAAATATGTATTGCATACGGTTGCCAACTGTTCAACTATTCGCTGGAATCTCAAGCTTTTTAAAAGTTACTGCAAATTAGGAGTTACGCTGAAGGCTTCAACTCTAAAATATATTTCAATTTCAATACCATTTGTTTTTATTTGCAATTTAATATTGTATTTTAGAATAGGATGAAACTTATTTATTGAAATGCCCAAAAGTTATTAATGTTACACAAAAACTAAAGGCTTGTTCGCGATTTGATCCTTTTCCTTATTTTTGACATTGATACCCATTTTTTAAAACTCTTTTTACTTCTTTACCCATATCAGGATAAAAATCAAATTCTGGATCGGATCCTCTTTTTTTGATTCGATCCCATATGGCGAACGCGATCGAGTTAATCCTATTTTGACTGTTACAGTAGTGACACCTCATTAAAAGTGGTCATTTTTCACTGTATACAGTTGATAATGAAAGATTAAATACAATAGGGGTCTTTATAAATTTTTATATTTGATCTTCTTTTTAATATTTATCGAGAACCAAAATAGGCATCAAAAATGATATTTATTTTTGATTCGATCCAATCAGGATCAAATGGTGAGCATGCCTTAGTATGTATATCAAAATTACTTTTCAAGAGCTTCACTTAGGTACCAATATTAAACCATCCCATCAGTAATCATTAGGCTATGCTCAATTGAATTTTCAAGTTTAAAATGGTATAACTTACTGTATAAATTTATTATTTTCAGTCAAACAAAAATACAATTATCTAATCATTTTTTGAAAGTAGATTTGAATCAATAACAGAATTTTTAATAATCTGTTGACTTCTCAGATAATGCTCATTTGTGAGCCTATAAGAGAGCATTAATGTCTCTGTTAAAAAAGATTCTTTCCAACCATAAGGTCAGTCAAATAAAATTCATGCTTAATTGCCTCTTCAGAACTGCCTGACATATTTTTATCATTCTTTGTATTTTATTTATACACAAAAGTTGAATTAAATAATATTCTAAAAATAATTTATTAATTTTCAAAAATACTTATTTTTCAGTAAAATTTTTTGTTTTTTGAAATTTTTCTCCATCATTGAGTCAGAAAGAGTTGTTATCTCTATTACAGAACTTCATCCCAATCAGTAGTTGTGTAACAAGCTGTCAATGATTTAGACTTTATTACGCAACTCATTCTTAGTCAAGCATTAATTCAATGGTTGAGGTCATAAAACCAAGTGCACTGTTAACACAACTTTAGAACAATTAAAGCATTTACCTTAATATTAATAATAATAATTCTTTATCTAAAACCTATTCAGTCAAGCGTTGGTCCTTAAGGCGCGAAAATTACGACTAAAGCCTTTGCAAAGTTTGGGGTATTTCGACAACTTTTAAAGTGTAGGCAGAAAAAGGTTCTAACTTTTGTGGGTCAACATCTATATAATCAACTCTTTTGTTAACTTAACTAAACAGTAAAAACTATTAAACTATAGTGTTGTGAATAAAATTGTTTCTTTTGTTTATCTCATAATTTCAAGATCTAAATAAAGTATAAATAAAAATATACTTTTTATTTACCTTTCGACAGAAGTGTTAGTGACCGGCTTTCAATTATTTGTGGATTTTGTTTTACTCGACTTTTTATATGTTTTTGAGAAAATCAGAGAATTTCAAATGCAATTCAATGACAAATACAACTCAATTAAAACTAGTTATTTAAGGTTTAAATAATAATATACTTTCTCGAAAAAATCAATTTTTAAACAATATGCGTGAAAAATATTGAAGAATTGATTAAAAGTTTGAAAAATATAATTACTATTATCCAGTGTTTATATAAATGAAATTTATAAATAGATTCCTATTATTAGATTATTATTCTTTAGACTTGAATTGCTTTTAATATCTCTGATTGCATTTAATATTCTATGAATTTAATTCATTATAATAATTGAAAAGTTAATGTCTATATCGATGTACTAAAAGTTCTCTTATATTTAGCCAGAAATGAATTCAATTTCATTGTCTCTATTGTCAGTTCAAATAAGTGTATTATTAATTCAATTATCGGATGGCTTTCCACAGGGAGCACCCGTTGAAGCTTGTGAAACGTTAATGCCCCGACATGTAGGCACTAAGCCTAATGATCCCACAGAAGCGCCCTATTATTTAGTCCAATCGAATAATAATTATGGAGATAATTATGAACATCCAGCCAAAGGAATCAAAGGTAAAAAATTAATAGATATTAATTACATGGCCTATAATCGAAAGTCAGTTGTGCGCGTCATCACAATATTCTTGATTTAAACAGAAACATAATTATCTTATACAAGTGTCCCAAATGTTTCCCATATTAAATTCTAATTGAGCTAAAATACAAGTTTAATATTGTGTTCGCGAAAATAAATTTTCAGGTATTATACAGAAGTATTGAAAATGCAATTATATATATTTAATTGATTGTGTTGAGTCTGAGTTGAGTTACTGTGATTTGAAGTAAAGCGAGTGTGGACTCAAAGTAAGCAAAGTTACTTACTTTTTGAGTAATGCAAAAACTTTTACTTCTGAAGTATAAGTGAATTAGCGTTCGGGAAAGTTTTTACTCATATTTAAAAAGTATTTTACTCACTGCCATAAAATTCAGAATTGATTGTCTCATATTTGAAACTAACGAGTTATCATATGATTTGTAACCTAAATATTAAGTTTATAAAGATATAAACTAAGTTATTAAACACATAGCCTAAAAAGTGGTCTTTGAGAAGTAGTCTTTGTCTTTGTAGAAAATGAAAATTGAATTAAAATTCAATAAAAAATTTTAAAAATAATTTTCTCGGACAGTTGAAGATTTAATAGCAAGCATTAAATACATTTTACGACTTATTACAATAATTATTTTATTAGTTTTTTATGAATGATATTCTGAATCTTTTTCAGTGAGATTTTTCAGTATAGAATGTAAACGTGAAATATATGCTTTTCTGCTCCGGCAACTGATTTTATAATAAAGCATTCTTCATATATTTGAAATTAAAATAAATAAGAGAAAGCTTATTAAATTAGTAAATTGAGAAATGTATTTTGCATCTTATTGTTAATTTTAATCAAACTGATAGAATTGAAGCGGATGTATATTATTAAATAACACTTTTATGTTCGAGTCAATTAAATTTCACGGTTAACTTATGCAGGAAATCAAAATTTATTGCTTTTTCTTTTAGGAAGTTCTACAAATAAAACCGAACATAACTGAGTTAATAATACATTATCTAATTATTACTATTTATTTATTTACTTTTTTATTTTTCACTTTTTGTAACTATATATTAGAAAATAGTTGAAACCTTTAAATAAAAAGTAATGCGATGAAAACTTAATTTGTTTGATTTAAAGTTGAGTTGGGTGGTGCTCCTTTCAAAGGGTTCTTCATTGTGGCCGTCGATCCATTGACAGAAAAACGTATCGGTAATTGGCTTAAATTTAAAGGTAGGTATCAGTAAAATTAGTTATTCATTTAAGGCTTTAATTAAGTTATTATTTTTATATTTCAATTATTTAAAGGAACTGATGTCCTCCCCTGTTCAGCAATAACACATTCTAATTCGAAACCTAAAAGACTTGCAAGTCTTGTGTGGATTCCCCCTTCAGGACAAAGGGGTTACGTTGCTTTCGAGTAAATTTGGGCTTTTACACTGGTATAATTGCAGAACGACTTACCCAAACTCAACTTATATAATATTAAGCTTAATATTTATTTTGAGTTAAGCTCAATCTGCAACTATATAAGTGTGAAGTGATGCTAAAGATAAATAATCTTTCAATTTGAAATGTTTTTCTTTATGTAAAAAAACAATACTTTATCAAAAACAAATGTACGGTATTTAAAAATTGATTACAAAAAGTTATGGAAACATTTCAGGTTATGATAACATTGAATGTTTAATTAACACCTTTTTTAATCATTTCAGAGCCACTGTTGTTAAATCATTTGGTGAATACTACTCTGGTTTGGTATCAGTACTACCTCATCAACAGCAGATCAGAGAACAAAAACAAGACCCCATTTAAAATTTGGAAAGAAAATACTTTGAGTTTTTATTTGGAAAACGAGAAAGTTGTTAATAATTCATTTTTGCCAATTTTGTAGTGTAATTATAAACTTAATTATAACAAAAGCCAAAACTTGATTTAGACAATGAAAATCGGTACAGATTTGCATTGTGTAATCAATATCACCATTAACTTAATTAAAATTATTACAAGTCTACAATTTTTTCACAAATTAGGCTTCAATTTAAATAATTGGATCTTAATGTGAACTCATTTCTTAAATAAAGCTTAAATTAAGTGTTGATTTACATATATGTTAAGCTTCATGAAAATACATAAATAATAAAAAAATTTGTCAGGAAATAATATTATGCTCTAATTTGTCTAATCCTTTGATAATTTTTGTTTAAAAATTAATTTAATATAATAACAATTATTTTTAATTGACTTATTTTGCATATATTGTACAGTACCATATAATTTGCACTGTAAAGTGAGTCAAATCAAACAGATATTTTAATAATCAATTACATAATTACATGCAGTCATTATACGTATATATCTATAATATTTACCAATTTAGATGTTACTCAAAAAGAACTTCTAGACTTGGTTTAACTGCTACTTCAAACTTATAAAGTATTATTCTTATTCATTTCTCAATTGTAAAATTTTAATTAAGTTTGTAAATAATATTAACAAGTATTAGACTAACTATCACCCAAACAAATTGAGATTAAATTGTATTTGAATGGAATAAGTTTATGAACAAACTTTTCACATAATAATACTGTATTATAATTAAATTGCGTTTTTAATTAAGTCAAAATTGAGTTTTGTTCTCATGATTGCATATTTCAGAGTTTTATCATTTTTGTGCATAAACAGACATTTTAAATATTTATCGTCAAAAAAGTTTATTTTTAAAGATTAGATCCTAATTAAAAAAAATTTATAATTATATAAATATTTTGGATGCATTTCAATCAAAATGAAAGTATAGTAATGTCAAGAATGTCCTTAATTCAGAGTTCATTTATCACCCATTTTTGTTATATTACATTTAAAACCTTCAATATAGTTAAGTGCAAAAGTTCTACATGTGTTTGGCATAGTTTAGACCAAAATACTTCCTATTAACAATTTACGTAATATTTTATATTTTATAGTTAAACAACTTAAACTTCTAATCTGTTGTTATTGATTAGTTGCGATTTCTCTGTTTATAAATAATTCAATCAGTTCCGTATGGTATTAGTATTATTTATTTATAAGACTTCGTACGATATAATTATCAATAATTTTGTTATGTGCTAAAACATTAAATTAAACATTACACTAACAATGAGTTCAAAAATCAGATGATAAAACATGATTATAAGTAAGGATCGGATAATATGCACTAAAAATGAAAAATATGTATGCATTTATGCACTAAAATAGGCATTTAAAAAGTTAAGTTTTTTAATAAACATTAATAAGCATAAGCTGTTGGAAGTATTTTTCAACCTAATAAATGCCGATTAGTGTTTATTTGTCCAAATTGTGTTCATTTATTTAAATTTTACTTTTAACTATGACTTTCTGTTCACGTGCATCGCTGTTAGCGTTGCAAAATACTAAATTTAGTATTAAATTTAGTGCTCTGGAGAAAATTTAGTAAATTTAACAGCGCAGTATAATATTTTACCGCCAGTTTTACATAACAAGCTCTTTGACTTATCTATTTTTCTGAGAATTATTTTCGGACTATTTTCACATTTTTTATATTCAATTTTTTTAAACACAAGTAAATAATTAAAACACCTCTATCACCAAAGTGATGAAATTATCAAAAAACACTATTATATGCAGAAAATGGGCAAAATCATAAAATATCTGATATTATGAAAAAAACATCCTTCAAAATATGCATATTTATGTAAAATAAAACTATTCTTAATTGTCTTCTATTGTAAGCTAATTCTAATTGTAAACTATTCTTAATCATGTAATTCGTGATTAACTTTTGCTTGTTTTATAGCGATAGCTACAAGCAAAAAAAAACATGCGAATATGCATTTGTCCTATCCTTAATAATAAAGTACTCTAACACTTATTAGTTAATAATACTGTATGAGAAAAACCAGAGCTTCAGAATATGAATGCTTAAAGAGCTGCAAATTCTCATTTAACGAGTGATATCCTAATATCCTGGCTATCCTTGATTTCTCTGTTGTGTCACAAATTCAATAACTATTAGCTATAGTTATGTTACTTAGAAAAAGGAATTAAATTATTGAGATTTAAATATTTTGACAACTATTTTAATACTGAGAATTAAATAGAGAGATAAAAATTCTTTATTAACATATTTAATCGACGATAAAGTTTGTTATATTACATATTAGCTAATAATTGTAGAAATATTTGAAATTTAGAAAAAAATATGGATTTTGAAGATATTTTAACCGAAGTTGGAGATTATGGATATTATCAGAAGCGAATCGTATATTTATTTCTGGTTCCGTCAGCAACTCTTTTACCATTATTCTGTATGACAACAATTTTTATGGTCCGTAAGTTAATATGGTCTCAAATTTGTTAAAATTAAAAACTATTTTAGTTGTGAAAAATATAGAGTAATAATAACAAATTAGGCTAACAGTGCTTAAGATTAGTATTACTTTCTACACATAAAGGTGTCATCACCTGATCACTGGTGTAAAGCATCACAACTCGCCAATTATTCGTTTGAGCAGCAAAGAGAACTTATAAGTCCTCTGATAGAAAGGAATGGATTATATACTTATGATTCGTGTAATATGCATGATATTGATTATGACTATGTAGCAAAAGTTGGTAATATTACAATTTATAAGAATGATAAGAATATAAACGGCACTCTTCCAGTCAAGGCTTGTGATAATGGTTGGGTTTATGATAATCTTTATTATGATGAAACTGCTGTCACTGCTGTAAGATTTATTCATTGCTTTTATTTAATAGTAAAAAACGTAATTTTAACCAAAAGCTTAAAGCATAAAGTTTTTGGTTTATTATTTTAAAATAAGATAAATTGCGTATAATTTAAATATTCAATTTAGACAATGCTTTGTGAAAACAAACGCTTCTTTATTTGAAACAGATTTGAAAGATTCAAAAATTTTCATTATATCCATTATAGTGAAAATCGGCTTACAGTAAAGGGTTGGCTCAGTCCCGAGTTCCAAATCTATTATATACACTATAAAGTGTACACTCGGTTGCAAAACCTAAAACGTAGGTTTTTAGCTATTCTATGCACCTAAACATTTATCAATTTTGAAGACATTTTTTTAGTATACTAGAGTTTGCAGAAAACTTTTTGACAGGGAGGAATCAATCTCCTTTTAGATGCTTATTATTTAGCATGCTAAATTTATGCAGAACTACTGTAGATAATGAAAATTTTGAAATTCTGATCAATAGAAACGAAAATACTCAAAAAATGATTAAATACCTATTTTTTTGTATGACCTGAAATCTTTTAACTTGAGTAGGGCAGCACTCCAAACTTGAAAATTATGAAAATTCAATTAAATGTAGCCTAGCATCCCCTCATCTGATAAGTTTGATATCGGTGTCAAATATAGCTTTCAAATATTGTATCAGATCTTGTATGAGATTTATATTTTGACTTTTCATTCAATAATATTTCTCAATTATAAATCAATCGTTAATTCAATCATGAAATTGATTTTAATGTTGTTTAAATAAATAAAATTTTACAATTGAAAAAAATGAATGAATGAATAAGTAAAAAAATATAAATCTCATACAAGATCTGATACAATATTTATAAAGAGCGTTTCGAAAGCTTCAATTTGACACCAGTTTCAAACTTATCAGATGAGAGGATGGTAGGCTACATACAATTTAATTTTCGTAATTTTCAAGTTAAGAGATTTAAAGTCAAACAAAAAAAATAGGTATCTAATCATTTTTTGAGTACTTTCGTTTCTATTGATCAGAATTTCAAAATTTTCATTATCTACAGTAGTTCTGTATGAATTTAGCATGCTAAATAATAAGCATGTAAAAGGAGATTGATTCCGACCTGTCAAAAAATTTTCTGCAAACTCTAGTATACTCAAAAAAAATGTCATCAAAATTGATCAATGTTTAGATGCATAGAATAGCTAAAAACCTCCGTATTAGGTTTTGCAACCGAGTGTACATTTATAGTGAAACTCCATTATAGTAAAGTCTTTGTTCTTACCGACCGTTTCACTATATCGGGATTAAATTGTAAAATTAATCATTATTTTAGAGTATACTGTATTCATAATAAAACGAGAATTTCCCTTTTCACTCAACTTTCTACCATTTAGTACTACACAATAGTCATTAATTGACAATTATAACAGTTACTGACTGCATACTAACAGTACTTTATGAAATGAAAGCTTAATTTAGTTTGCGATCATAATTATTATGCGAGTATGATATTATCGATTGGTGGCATCGGAACTGTGATCGGGACGCCTATATTTGGTTGGCTGTCCGATAAGTTAATCACAAAACATAATCCTTAAAAAATAAAATTTTTAACATTACTTTTTTCCAGAATTGGACGCCGAAAGACTTTTTACGTGAATGTATTTGTTTTGTTATTTTCCTCATTATCTCCAACAATATTAAGAGATTTGAAAAGTTTTATAATATTTCGGGTAATAAATGGATTTGTTTTGCCGTCACTCTATCAAATACCATATATAATTTGTAAGCTAGGTATTGTATTGTTGCAAATCACCACCATACATAAAAGCGCGTGTAAATGCGAGGGTACTCGCAATTCATTATAACCTATTCTTAGCATTTCTTAAGTGTTATAATGATTCGCAGCAATACATTCCATACGAAAGAATTTATTATTAGTAATTGATTCAAATATTGATTTGCTGATAGAGATTACAATTGTTTAAATAGTAATAGAAATAGTGGGTCCGAGCGCGAGAACAGCAATGAATGGAATCGCTTGTGTCACTTGGGTTGGAGGGCTTTGTGCGCTACCATTCTTGGCTTATATTACTAGAGATTGGGTTATATTTAATATGGTCTGCTCTTCAAGTGTTCTCCTTTTCTTTGTTTATTGGAAGTGAGCTTTTATTGAGTAAAACATATTTTGATATTTATGTTGAAAATTTCTCTTCTATTGGATAGACTTCTTCCAGAGTCTCCGCGTTGGCTTATAATTAACGAAAAATATTCCGAAGTAGAGAAGCAATTGCTAGAAATGGCTAAAATAAATCGAAAGCCTAAACCTCATGATCTAATGATAAAGATTAGAAGAGTTGGCAAAAAATTGAATGAAGAGAAATCTGAGTCGAGTCGAAATGCAATTTTACAGTTTTTGAAAAAGCCCGGTCTGCGCAAAAATTTTTTATTAGTCACACTTTCTTGGATTTCAATCTTTGTAGCTTATTCTGGGATTCACCTCAATATATATAACTTTCACGGCAATCAATTTGTAAATTTTTTTCTTTTGGGTATAATTGAATTGCCGTCATATTTGACTGCATGGTATTGTATGGAAACAAGACTAGGAAGAAGATGGTCTAACGCTCTCTTTTCTGTTTTATGCGGTTTCTCATTGTGTATTCCAGTAGTAATTCCTGCATCTTATACAACAGTGACAAATGTAGTGACACTGATTGGCAAGTTTTGTGTTTC
>JAQGCH010000208.1:0-28719 GCA_034699485.1 Nanhermannia elegantula
GAACTGGTATATGCTTTGGTTGAAATAACATTGTGTTAGAGACGACTTTACAATTTTTAAGGGTAAAAACTGACCCTTAAAAGTGATCACTTACTTACTATACACACAATGTTATTAATGTTATTTAGAGCTAGGTAACAATAATTTGCGTCTAAGCTTAATCAAAATAAATAAGAACAGCGTCAGACACAACAATACCATACCATACACAGCAACACAACATTCGCTACAAAAGCCAATAGTTATTTAAACCTAACAATAGCTAATTAAACTAAAAATAGGTAAAATAAGTGCTAACCACTAAAATATGTGATTTTAGGTGATTATAAAATCTCCCAAAATGCTTGTTTTTGTGCTATTAGTGCATATCTGAAACCCCAGATTCGATAGGATTTATAATTAAAAAAATAGATAAATACCTGAACGACCTGAACATAGGCGCCTTAATAATAATATAAGTTATACCAGTAGTTGGAGCTGTACAGGGGTTGTATAAGTAAGTTTGAGTATAAAATTAATTATTCATATATAGTAAACTATTATTTGTTTTTGCAAATTGTTATATAGTTAAGAGTTCCTGTATTTTACTTGATTTACAAATCTTGTTACTTATATTGATAATCCCAGGATAATCCATTGATCCATTTTTAAACTAAAGTAATAATAATCTTTTACAACAGACTATTTATTTGATTTCTGAAAAATTTTAAAAATAATGTTTTATTTAAAGTGAATTTTACATTTTTTTATATAAAAGCTAAAATTTATGATTAAGTAACTGTCTTATAATGGCTGACAATTGATTTTTCTCAATTTTTAATGAGTTATAAATTATCACTAATAAAATCCTACATAATATGTAACACAAAATGGTTTGAGTTTTATTTAATTTTTTGCTATATCTAAAGTATCACTTATTTTGCTCTGAATCTTGAGAAAAGTTTGGCACAAATCTCAAATACTTTATACATAGAATGGAACGAATGAAAAATTTTTGGCACACATGCAATCAATGGAATCAATAGAACCAAATATTTGTTTTTAAGATTATAGTCTATTATGGTTATCAGTACAGTCTATCCTCGTTATAGTGAAATAGGTTGAAAACCTGTTGTAGTGAAACGTTGGCTATAATTATATAACTTTTTTCTCTTTAACTTATGTTCGTTTATAATGAAACCCCGTATTGTAAATGAATTGTCAGGTTCCTAAAGGTTTGCTATAACGGGGATATACTGTAATTAAAAAATTGAACTCAAATAAAAGAGGCTTTTGAGAAAGAAAATCAAATTAAAGGATAAAATGAGCTTAGATGTAATCTTTTTTTTAACAAATTGCTTTCCAATGTTTTGAAATCAATTATTAGAACCCTATCAATAGTGTGCAGTGGCAAAACTAGCATAGGGACCGAGGGGCACAGGCTCCCCCCCCCCCCAATTCAAATTAAAAGTGAATTAACTTCTTGAAAAGCTTTATTGTATTGTATTTTTTGTGCTTAAATTACATGAAATTATTCAAATAAAAGCTTTTATGTTCTGCTAACTGTAAAACATACTACAATTCACTAAAGAAATACAATGTATTAAGAAATTTAGTGTTTTCCTATGTTTGTGCCCACCCACTAAAATTTTTTGGTTTCGCCACTGATAGTGTGTGTTGTCTTTTTAAATTAGATTCGCTTCAATTCTCAGGTCTATTATTTTTTTAACTATTTGTTTCTTAACGACTACTTTACTTATAGTCCATTTATTCTTTAAATACTTGAACAAAGTATAGACCAATTTTATAAAAACAATCGAATTGTTTAACAAAATGCTATAAAACTCAAACGATTTTGTTTTATGTATAATAGAGTTATACCTGTATTATAAATCTGAATAAATATAAGGTTGCGATTAGTTATTCAACATAAAGTCAAATAAATGGATATAATTTTAAAAAATCTATGGAAAAATATTTGGAATAAAGGACTTTAAATTACAAGTTGTGTCAATTTTACAGACTCTATAAACAAATATTTGTAATTAAATTATTCACCAGTTTGGCTCAATTTTAGCATTAAGACAAAAAATCAAATTAAATCTATAATTAGATTTATAGTTTGAAACCATATCTACAGAAACACATATTTGAAACCCTATCTAACAATAAAAGCAAAATATATTCTTTTCTTCTTTATCGATAAATCAATACAATTCTTATTCAAATGAATTTATATGGAATAAAACGGAATATGATTTTCTGCCAACTTTTAGTAATGATAACAGAATCTCAAAAGTTTTACATATTTTACTTATACCATAAATAATGAGATATATTCTGAATATTTAAAATTATGAATTATTATAATGAACCCAATGATGACAGTATGAATCCATTCAAAATTGATAGAGTTTTTTCTGAAACGTATTGCCTGTGACACAGCTTTGGTTCTTTGACTTAAGCTAAAGCGTTGTTTTACATAAGTTTTGAAAAAATCCAAACATAAACTTGTATTTACATAAAGTTTGAGAACTAGAGCCTAGCATTTTATGACTTATTTGTGTGAATGATGTCATGTTTTAATTAACATTATTTGGACTTTCAATTATTTGGAGTTAAGTAACAAAAGTTTATTTTCATGTAACAAACATTTCATTTACAATAAAATAACATAATTAAAGCTCTCTTTTAATAAGATTATAGACTTAAAGATATTCTAAGAGCTGTCGTAATCGATTTGCAATTGAGGCGATTTCCTGAAGTCGAGTCCAGACATGACTCCATTGTCGTGCGGAACCGCCAAACTTGTCGTGATATAAGACGACCCAATGTTACACTTTGAGCAATATCTTCTTAAACCAGAAGTAGGTTTTGGTCGAGTGTACTGGCATTTCATGACAAACCCAAACTCTTCGTGGATTTCAGTACAAACCGATTGCTAGAGTTAGCGGAAAAAATGCTTTAATACAGTACTGACTTAAACGTTAAAATGAAATGTATTGAAAAATGAGAAATAGATTTGCAAAACAAAGGTTACCCTCGATTTCTCTGCATTCTTCTTAGACTTGTAGAAAAACTCGAACATAGATGTGAACAAAGCGAGTGCCAAACCTAATAATAAGACAACAAAGACACCGCCAATATTATCCAGTCCTAAAGGGCTGGCCCTTCCGTCTTTATTCTTCATTTCATCTCTAATACAAGTAAGTCCTGGACTTTTCCACCACTTGTCATAAATCATTTGTATTTCACCCTTTTCTTGTAGTTCAAGTATAGCCAAAGAGATGCGATCCTTCCACGGAGAACCTGAATATCATTGCATTTCATCGAATCAGAACTGACATCTATTTATATATATCTTTACGGCTTCAGAAACAAAGACAACACCGAAGAAGAACATAATAACGCACTAAATCACTAGATCTTAAGACTTTAGATGTCGAAGATTTATATACAGTGTACTTATCTTATAAGTTAACACATAATACTGTGGCGTATAAGCCGAATACAAATATCGAAATAATACATAGACTTGTAACCAATACTATAATACTATACTATAAATTAAATCATTGGATACAGTCATTCAAGAGTTTAAATACCTATTTTCCTCAATAGCATTGTATAAGATTCTCTTCAATATAGCTTTTAAGAGTCTTACTCGTGTATATCGATCTGTTATTCATAGTTTTAGTCAATTTTTACTGTTTTATTTCCATATTTGCGCTCAAGTCTTGAATCTGAGTTCAGATAACGTATTAGAACTTTTATCATAGGCTCACAGAGCTATTGTTTTATACTTTTAAGCTTTGTTTGAGTTATTACGCGATTATTGCATTTTGATATTTCTCAATATTTTCAATCTTATTATAAATTACCCTTCATTTGTACGGCACAGAAAAAAATCATTCTTCAAACAAAACAAAAATTCATTTGAGAAAATTTTTTATTAAATTTAAGTCCTAAGTGAGTATCAAAAAAATATGTTTAGAACTGCAGCAATCGAAACATCCAAAAGTGAAAATCTCTTAAATGAAACATTAAATTAAATATAGAAAAAGAAGACTATATTTTACAATATGTTTACTATTGGTGAAAATAAAATTCTTAACTTATTTTGAGAGCAAGAATATAACGAATTGAAATATATTCGAATTCTTTACTACTGTTTAATATAAAATCAGTGCATAACTTACAGTATTTTAGTATAAATTATTTGCCATAAAATTCACATGAGATGGAAGATTATAAAGAATTTTTATCACGTGCCCTAATTAGTAGATTTAAATCCTAATGAATATTCTATGCATTAGTGAGTGCTCACTATTAACTTGATTGCAAAGTTTTCGAAGTTGAAGCGATTTGTTTCTTGCTTTACAAGAATAATGCTAACTATTATTCTTTATCATTACTATTATTGCTCTCTTATGACCCATATATTAAAACAGATAGGAATGACGGCTAAGAGGTTTATTATACTTATGTGAATATAAGGCGCCGTCAAAATAATATTTGAATGATTGCATGAAAGAGTTGCCTTATCTTTACTTCGCAGTAAATCAATAAGATCTCAACATTGAAAATAATTAATTAAAAATACCTGTTATCCAAACAATTTTTTTACATTTAATTTTTTTACACTTATCTCTTGAAGATCTCAAGTGTTGGAAATATAGCTCTGGTCCTAAACTATCAAAATTAATTGAAGCACTTTTGTTAACATATTTTTGAAAAAATACATTTCTAAATAAATAAGTGTCTCTTATTTCAAACATTTTATTTGAAATTAATGCTAAAAAGTTTATTCTTTAAAATACAGGTCATTAGGATTTATAAAAAGCTGCATCCAGTGAAATGCATATACAAAATACCTATCCTTTACTTAGTCTATAGAAATAAATGATAGGCATCATCTCAATAACTACAAAGAACTGAGCCTGAGCTTGAGCTTACTCATGAGCAGAAAAGCCCCGCAGCTTTATCCGAGTTGTCTCTAAGATGTACTAATTTGGTGTTACTATGGATACTATGAAGAAGAGATGAAAAATATTAAACAGAGAAACAAACATAAGTTGAATTTAAAGAAAATGTTAAAAATACTTTGTATTTTTTATGCCCCTTTATATTATTTTAAATTATTTTAGCTTAAGCTATGGGCTACTGTACCGCTAGACCTGATTTAATAAGCTCATGATCACTGGTCAGGAAAGCTTAGGGTCACTGAGGAAGTACTGTATATCATTAATTAAAGCATTGATAGTAGAACTGACGTGTGAGCTGACTTCCAATATTTCATGTTTCATAAGTTACTTATAAGTATTAATTATATGTATTAAGTGTTAATATATTAGACAAAAAGTTAAGTAAAAGAATTTTTATTATTAGATAATTATAAGTAGAAATTAGCTAAAAATGTGAGGATGGTATTGAACTGAGCTAAAGAGTAGGGTGTTTGTTCATTTTCTGGGCGTTCAAACAGATTTATTTGAGTCAGAGTCACATAACTTGTCTCAACACTGGCATCGATTTAATGCGAAAACAGTATGGTATTCGTAAATGACTTGTATTATATCAAACTAATATACAGTTAAATATTTTAGAGCTTTGGAACAAGAATTTACTGAAAATAATTAGACGAGCTGTAGCTTTAGATGAGCTTTTCTTCTTCTTAAGAGCTTTTGGATAACGACAACAGAAAATTTTCAATTCCAAGAGAAAAAATAGAGCATCAAAACTGATTTGTTAATCATTTATGTAATTTATTCTTTAATTATTAATAGAAAGTCATTAAATTAGATTAAATGTTAAATTATTAATAGAAAGTTATCAATTTTTACAACGAGTAATAGGAATGAAGTTAATAAGTATGAGTTTTAACAACAATTCATAATAAAATGAAAAAGACTCATAACTCTGATAGTACTTGAAAATTGTAAAACTAAGCTAAAGTATAGCTATACTACTCATATAAGATATTGGTATAAGTTATTAAAAAATTAGAAATTACTTTCCATTTCCAATGAACCACTTTATGGCAATATTTTTATTAAAAGTAATCATTTTATTAATTTTTATCTTTTATAACATAGGTTCTGAGAAACGATCGTTGGTTTCTGAACTCAACGATTCAATTTCCGTAAAAATTAAAACTAAATATAATCAAAATTGATGTTTAATTGTAAATTATAAAAACAATATTAATAATAACTCATAAATTTATTGATCGTTATAAATATTATGAAATAAAATGGTGTCTCAGGTGCTTAAAAGTAATCAAATTGAAACTTCTTTTAAACTTTATCCGAAAAAATAGGAACACATGACTAACTCGTAAGCATATATGATACTAATATTGAGTTAAATCGATTCATGAAATCTTTTATATGAATGGAACCATAAATTGCTTTACAGTAAATTCCGGAGTCAGCAAAAATAGAGTACAAGTAGAAAAGTTAATCTTAATGTCTACACGAATCAACTTATCAATTGTATTACACTGAATATATCCTATCTATAGTTTCCATGAGAAACACTTTCTCGAGAATTATTTCTTTTTGGTGAAGTAGCTCTTATTCTAATCTGCTCTAAAAAGTGAGGTCTTAGTTCACATCTGTCTTTTCTCAAATATTATTCTCAATAAATCTGTTGTAGATTTAACGCTAATTCAACAAAGCCTATGATATCTTATTTCGTTTAACATTGATTATTAATGAGCTCAATAATAATCTCTGGATTGTTTGCTTTATAATTAGTAATAACATTGTATATAAATATTGGAATTAATATCTTTAGTAATAGCCGTAATAGCAATAATATATGTAACACAATGTTTAAAATTGCTTTTTAAAAGTTTAAAATATGTAATATTGTAAATCACTTTCTCATAAATTAAGATTTTATATTCATTGCGATATTAATCCTATAAAACAATTAAAACACATAATATATACAATATTTATAAATGAGTAAAATTTTTATCATTTTGAATAAATTGAGTCAATAAGTTATTGAAATAAGACTTGAATTCTAAAAAGTCTTAACACTTTTTGCTTTCGTTGAAATGATATTTGTTTTGTTAGAAATTTTGAGCGAATATCTGAGCCATTATTGAAGTGAACGATAATTTATTATAAGACACATTTCGCACATTTTCACGACACATAAAATAAATGATGCGTTAAATCTAATATCAATGCGTTCAATCTTAATGTTATGTTTAAAAAGTGTATAACTGTGCTGCAAATGGTCGCATATTCTGCAAACTTATTGTAATTGCTTAATAACTGCATACATTTATGAGAGCGAACGACAGTATACTCAGAATCGGTCAGATTATAGAGTACTGTATTATAAGTTACTATTTATAGGAAACCAGAATAAAGCGCTGCACAGAATTCACTCTGAATAGAATCCGAAACAATAGAATTAAACTATTCGTAAAATAAGTCGAGAGCTGTTTCAAGTCTATGTTAATTTTTAATTAGTGAATGTTTTGTGAACTTTAATAAATTATTCACAAAAACGAAAAACCATTGAATATATTTGATTCGAAATAAAGTCTATTCCGAGTGACTTTTCATAATATTTCGTACTGTACTGTACTGTACATTAATAATGAATGAAAGAAATTTCCTGCAGATATTTCATTGTTAAGTAAAAGTCAATTTGTCACTATTGAAGCTGCAGTACTAATAGCTTTGATGCCTTTTTTGAGTCATTTCTGGTAATTTTTTTCATGTTTCTAACAGTAATAGAAGTTCAGTTGAAATTATTTAATACTCTTATCTTTCAGTACATTCCTGAACATTCCTAGAATTCAAGCTATTTTTTATCGCACAGTTCCAAAATATTAGTTAAAAAAAGATGACATACCCATTGGTGTTGCAATACCTATAGAAAGGTAGAGGACAAGTATTATTAATAGAAATAGAAATATTATATATTTATAAATTAAAACTTAAATATTGATAAAGTGTATTGTTATGTCTCAAAACTTTTTTATATTTTTGTTAATTTACTTGAGATTTGTTACAGTTATGGGAAATATAATTTAATCTTAATCTTAATCTTAATTTAATCTTTGTTAAGCCAGTTATTAAGTAAAGCTATGGTGGAATTCCTGCCTAATATTCTTCAATACAGATGAGTTTTTATGTGATTTAAACATAATGTAATTTTATACATGTATCAAAAGAAGGTCTAAAAGTTGTCATTGTTTAAGGTATTTGTTATTCCCATTAGTATATTGCTATTTGATTATGTGGTATAACTCTTACCATATCCTTTGTTATCGAGTAATCCTCCGACTTGAGTCAAATTACAATCCCTTTGCACCATATAGTCCAACATAGTCTAAAGATTAATTAATTTTATGATTGATTGTATTAATGAATACACAATAAAATTCTTACAGATTCCATAAGAAAGGCGTAGTCACGGTTTAGCACTCTTTTGTGTCCCTCCTCATATTCAGATACGAAAACTTCGGGATTCTGTTCCATATATTTCCACATTTTTTGATACGTTGGAAATTTTGAATCCTATTGGTTGTGGGAATACATTATTGTCATGAGTTTTGTTTGTATTTTGCTTTTCTGGTTAGACTTCATATATAATTCAAGTTAATGTAAGTGTCAGAATATAATACAGTGCACATAATGTAGTACTGTATCAATAATATATATTCTGTAAGATTTATATCACAAAATCCCCACTATTATCATCACAATTGAGCAAAAATATATCTATTCATAATCAGTTAGTTCATAGTCATGTTTGAATCTATTTTAATTGATTTTTATTACTGTTAACTCAATCATTGAAATAATTATTCAAAAGTTGTTAAAATATCCTTATATTAGAATAATTTGAAACAACAAATCTGCAAATTTTATGAACCTTTACAATAAAAATGACAAATTAAATAATAAACATTTAAATTATAGCTTTCAGAAAGATCTGTTGAGTTTAATTATGGCTATTAGTAATAGAGATTTAATAGATATTTAATAATTTTTTAAGTAAATCATTCAATTTGTTAATTGAGTCCAATGATATATTCGATTCAATCAAATTGAAAGAAAATAATTCCTTAAACTGAAATAAAATTGAATGACAGGTTCAAAATCAAAAAGCAATTTACATTTCTGTTGAAAATAATGTCTTATGAAGTAAGCATTTCATTAGTTTTCACCGTTTTCACAACACTGTATTAAAAAATAGAGTCCTTAAGGGATTATATTTTTTTTTATGAATATTAAGCAGATCTCATCAGAGTAGGGAATTCCTGATTTTTCTTTAAGCTTAATAATCGCGAATTTAATGGCATATATTTATGCAAATTTAGGTTTAATTCCTCTTATTATTTCATAGTTTATCCCAATAACAGCCGATTTAAGAGATTAGTTTTAATTTAAAACTCAATTTTGACATTTTTAGATTATTTTCTTCTATAAATATATTTTGTGCATAAGTTGCCAATACTCTGAAAAGCCTAAGAGAGATCTACACTGAGACGCAAATTGACTCCCGTTATAAATACATGATATTTATTAATGATATTTTTAACAATTTTAAACAAATCAAAATTAATTTTTGCACAAATAAAATGTCAATTATATGATAAAATTGATTTAAAATAAAATGTTTGTGTCGGTTGATTTGTAATATGCAACTACATTTTAATGCATGTAATTTCAAGTTTCATTACTTTTAGCTACTTTTGAAAAGTCCTAATCCTGATAATAAGTATAAAAGTGTGGCTAAATGTATGTGAAAGCTTTATTATAAAACGAAATTCTGAATTTATCATTGTCTTGAAGAATAATAAACTTATGTTCAAGAATTTTATGAAGGAAAAAATAAATTATACAAAAACACGCTTTGTTTATAAATTAAACAAACAAATAGGGTTTACTAGCATATGCCCTGAAAGATCATCTATTTTTTTACTAAGATGTGTGTTGTTTTCAATTTTATTTTTTCTGCTTATGATACTCTCCAGACGTGCACTGCATCTAAATCAAAAAGCATTAGTCATCCCTTTCTGTTTCAGAATCTTGACATTCTTTTATGATAAAGAATTCAGAATTTGATATCGATTTAAATAATTTCCTAAACTATACTTAACTTTTAGCCATTAATAAAGCCCAACAAAACAATCCGACGCTAAACAAAATTTATGGCTTGAACTGTCTATTAATTGATTGATATACTAGTAATGGACTTACTCTGAAAAAGGTCATAGTACTGCCTCCTTCAAGAGCTCCGTAAGCTATTTTGTCCTGTGATGCCAAGTCTTCCACACTTTCAATTGGTGTAATCATTCGATCGACTGTCAGAAATGCAGCCAAATTTGCCGTATAGGAGGATATCAGGATCAAAGTGAAGAACCACCAAATGGCACCTATTATCCGAGTGGATATTGATCTTGGATTCAAATCACAGCCCTGTTTCATAAGAGTTACGACTGTGAACCAGAATGAATCCGCCAATGAAAACTGATTTTCTATTACATCAGATTCCTATCGGAAACAATGAATTTAAATAATAGTCATTAATAAGCAGAAGTGTTTGGAAAAGAAACTTTTCATAATAAGAAATACAGTCATTCCTGTTTATAGTGAACGGGTTGGTCCCGCAAAAACGGTTCACTATAAGCGGGTATTCACTATAACCGAACAGTTTTATATAGGTTTAATTCATTTTAACTGAAAAAATGGTTTACTATAAGCTGGTATTCACTATAAAAGTGTTGACTATAAACGGGTTTGACTGTAACGCATAAATATTTAAACAAAAAAAATATGATTAAGTTATTGAGAACTGTACTTTATCGCAAGGATGAGGATTTTTCCATTCATAGGGACTAAATCTGGCGACAATGAATAATGTTGAGCTGACCAAAGCATATGCGGCCACAACATATAGCCATATATCAACCGCTAATGGACTCATAAATGAGAAAAGACGTGTCGGCATATTTGTCGGAATTTTGAATAGGATTCCAATCCCTAAGTTCATGAATGGTTTCGTAAAATCAATTACATTCTCTCGCGCGTAGCTTATCGTCATTGGAGCCAACGCTAAGTCAGCTTTCTATCGATAACAAAATATTAAAGTCAGCTTTAATACAAAGAATTAATTATTCTGTTGTGAGTTTAATTCAATATATTCTATATCTATTATTTAGCTATACTTTCACTTATTTGGAGCACTATCTAAACAAGATTTGATTATTAACTTTATTTGTAGTTTAACTTTTTGATTAGTTTATGAGATCTTTATAAAAGTTATTAAATTATTGGTTTAATGAGTTTAATCATAACTCACTTTAAGAATTAGTTCCCTAACGAGTCCATTCCACTCTCCTGTGGTGATATTTTCTGCACCAAATCTCTTATCGGGGACTAAATATAATTCATAATTAAAGCCCAACTCTTTCGCAATTGCATTCAAGAGGTCGATACAGAATCCTTCATATCTCACTGTTGTCGTTGTATTGGATATCTTTGACATTATATAAGGCGTTGACTGAAATTTATTAAATATAAAGAGAAAAGTTTTTAAAGTAAGAATAGAGAAGAATAAGTGCTATTTTAATAATGAATCTCATTTTCACAATAAAACAAGTTTTTCATTTAGAATTAACTATTTATGTTTAACTTATTTGTCTGAATGCCTTCAAATTAAATTATATCCCAATGCAGGCAGAATAGGCTTAAATGTCAAACTATGAAAGTTTAAACACAATTACCATTTCAAGGCTTTCGATAAGATATTATTTATTTTAAGCTTTAAGCTTAGAAAATCAAATTTTTCAGAAACAGTCATCACTCGAGCATTTTTCAATAAAATTTAAAAACTAAAATGAATTTAGAAAATAACATAAAAGGTCAGCGTTTATGTGATTTACAATAAATTGCTATTTTCAACAGTCTGTTAACTTTTTCTCTTTACAATCAATAAATGTTTTGCAACTATTATAAAAAAGCTTTGTTATTGAGTTAGTACTGCACACAATTCAATTGCTTAATGTTTAAATCATTTTTAGAAATGACTGCGCAACTATTGGTGACAGTTCAACAAAACATTTTCATACTTTTCAAATTATAATGAAATTTCTAAAACTTAATGCTTTCGCAGAGATATTTTCCAAGTGATGTGCATTTATGTGGAACAGTAGTGTCTCTCATCCCATGCGAATGAGATGTTAGATGAGAGTTAAAACATGAAGAAAGTTAGTAAACAAGTATATAGAGAAGTGTTCGCTACAGTATAAAAAATACGTTGTACTCTATATTTTTGCAATAAAAAAATAATACTTAAGTTTATAACAAATAGAAAATAAGTTTATCATTAAAGCGGATAAAAATTTTCGAAAAAAGTTAGACATATAATACAGCTATTAATTACAGGTTTAGTACTGAATAAAATTCAATTTAAATCATTAATTATGATTATTATTGTGATTAAATTCTGCTAATCTTATATTAATAAAGATTAACACTGATTACTACACAAAAACAACAGTAATATTAAAAAGGCTGTCAAGAATTTGACCTAACAATCAAATGAAGCTTTGCATTAAATTTTGACGTTATATAAGTAAAATTTTTAGACACATTGAAACTAAAACAATATCGTTTCATATCTGAAAATATAATTCAAGAATATTCTAACCTCAATAGTTGTAACCCTAAGTGTTATGTTATTATAACCGAATTCTCGAAAAGCTTGAAGTTTAGAAATATTGAGCCCCGAAGTTTCGGTCCATTCGCCAACCTTATAGTGCAGATAAAATAAAATTGTTTCATGAATAACATGAAAATATTACCTAAAACTGTATAATACATACTTTGTCCAATTCTAAATGTCTCAATTTTAATAAATCCATTTTAACGCTTGATCGCATCCCTTCTTTAAATGATATCTTTCCAGTCAAACCTTGGAATTCAACCTGAAATAAAGAGTTCATTTGTTTATTCAACTATTCACTAAAAAATTCTTCAAAACTAACAGTAATTAATTTATTCAAATTTTCAATGTTTGTTAATCTAATTATAAATCAATGGTAAGCATTATTTTTCAAAGTGATGATATTTTTCACATATATCCTAAAATCTAGATTCTGGAACTCTAAAGCACTCAAAGATACACAAATTCATAATTTCATAAATTCATAATTTAGTTGTTAGAGGTGTCCGTAGTAATAGAGTCACTCTATTTTGAAAAGCACTGATCGAGTAAATTGTGTTCTTTGATGTTATTTAAGGTATTTATATGTGAAGTAAAAGTATTGTTATTATTAAACGTTAATTAGATACAAATTATTTGAAGCATATTTACACTGATATGGCCTAAAACTATGGTCTTAAGGGTTAGAAAACTTACTTCAAATAAAATTTCTACAGCTTTGTCCAGATAGTGCTCTAAGGTCATTACAATTCATCTGTCTTTCCAATAATGTATTAGTCAATCGACCGTTAATTTACACGTATAGTTAAATGATTAATCAGTTAATTAATTCGTTTATTTACTTACGTTATATAGTGCTATAATTCAAACCACAAACCCAAACCCAAACCCAAACCCAAACCCAAACCCAAACCCAAACCCAAACCCAAACCCAGAGGATTATTTTCATGCACTATAAGCAATTGCATAGCAATCGATTTTTTAAATCAAATATTAGATTAAATAAATATTTTACTTCAAACCAAGGTTTTTTCAGTCTTTCTATGCGTGCACTTGTCATGAGCCAAATGGATTTTCATCTCATTGTATTTATATATGATTTAAGTTATATTAATGTATATCCTATACAAGAGGATCAAATACATGCTCAAATATCATATATTATTTTGGGGTAATTTCTTTATTATACACCAGAATTAGAAATAAGTTAAGAATATATCATTTGAGATCATCAATTGATTAATAATGAAGGCATAGCTCCGCATAGGCTCAGCATAGGCTCCAAATTAGGATCGAGGACCCTCTAACTTATTAGAAATTTAAATTAAACAAAAATCTGATCTAAAGATCCGCCACTTTATTGTCCTTCATGAGCATCATGACTGTACAAACTAAGGTTTGAAATATTTTTGTTTAGTCCAAAAGAAAATTTTTCTAAATGTTTCTATTGCTATTTCTTAACTACATATAATTTACTAATACTAGAGGCACCCGCTGCTTCGCAGCTTTAGTTAATTATATTTAATTTAGTTATAATTTAGTTTGCAATCCTGTTAAAGTATTTAAATACTGATGCCTGCCATCAATAAAATACGTATCACAACAAAACACTTTGTATCATGTGCTATATAGTTCACAGTGCTATATAGAGCACATGCGTATTTGAAAGTGTGACATTCTTAGTCACCAAATTAATAGTATAGATGAATCATAGGGATGGACTGTACTAAACCCTAGGGTTAAGCTTTAGAGACTGTTCACATGAATTTCACATTTTTGAGTATGCATTTAAGGTTATTTACATTAAAAACTAATGAGTTTTCTGAGAATTCTGATAAAATCAAAGACATTAATAATAAAAATGTCCAAAACTCCAAAAATTTTGTTTTCAGACCACTATTCTAACAAATTCTTTTCTTTCTATCAATAAGTTATTTCTATTCCATATGGGATTTTATTATACAGCCGTTATAGAGTAGTATTAATCCTTCAATACTATACCGTATTCGTAATAAGAGAATAAACTTTTCTCTTGTTTTCTTCTCTAACTTACACATTATATCGAGTTAGCCTTTTCTGTGCCTCACATTTTATACGCAATTCCTATTTCTTTATCATATTTTTATATTCTTTCTCACAAATCTTTAGAGAGAGGTTCATATGATGAACAATTAAGTGATAATGTTTCTCACTTCAGCCCGAACTCAGGTTAAGAATAATTCCCTTATTATTTCATTAATATAGTAAAATATCTTATTAGACAATAGTTTCTGAACTGCATTACTCTTATAATACTTTTTTGAAAAATTCAAATTAAGTCGTTTATATATTTATAACAAACCAATTAACACTATATATTTTGTAAGCATAACAGAAATAAATTATTTAATCTATTTTTATTCAAATTGTATTAAATATTGGATATATATTTGTAATCAAGGGATATAATAGAACTCACAGCAAATTTTAAGCCCTTATAATATTATTAATATCTGGTTAATGCCATACACCGTAATTCTAGTGCTCTTATTAGAGTTGTTAGATATTTATTTATTAGAGCCATTACAGTATTGACTCAAATGCAATCCTAAACACCATAAAATATTTTTAAAAATATTTACTTTTTCAAATAAATTATAATGTTTAACAAAAACTCATATTTTTTCTTATAAAATGTTTTCTTAAGACTATTTTTGTTAAAATTTGTTCAATTTTTTTATTTGAATCCTTCAATTGAGCTTCAAATAAATCTTTTTTAGTCATATCTTTAAGAATAATAACGATATGATTCATAGTTATGTTTATTAAATAGACATAATATTTATAAACATTAAAAATTTCTTTAATTTATTTGAATATAAATGATATTAAAAGTATAATCAATTTACTAACTCTTTATAAAAAGGCATTTGTTTATAAAGTTCTTATTATGCAAATGGTTTTCATGCTTTTCAGTCTGATATCAGTTACCGTAAAAATTATTTATTTATGCAAAAAACGACCCTACACTTATTGTTGTATTATTTTACTGTTTGCTCTCATTAAATTGAGTTAAGGCTTCGAATTTACCTTAACAGACATGAAGTCAATGTGCAAAATAACTTATTTTTATTATAGAGAAAAAAGAGATTGAATATATCAATACAAAAGATGAGTTGTACTGTATTTCACAAACGATATAAGTTCAGTGATTTGTTTGAGCAAACATTAAGCATACAGCTCAGGTCTACTCAAGAATATTACATCTCATAAACATTTGTTCTGCTTTTGAAAAACTTATCAGTTTTTGAAAACTTTGCTGAAGTTTACATATCATTAGACATTGAACGACAAGATTTTAGTTTCTTATGAATAAATAATGTGCGATAGGTTTAGATTGGACGAGAGATTACTGATAATTCTTACCGAATCGATGTAATTAAAGAGAGACGAGCCATCAGTCCATGATATTTCTGCATCACATGACGCGTTGTTTGGAAATCTCAATAGGAATGGAGAGTTCTGTTGAAGTGAATGCAATCCTCTCGACAGAGCATACACAGAATCATACATTAAAGCGGGTCCGGCCTATTGTTTTGTTAGATTAATTATTTATATTCATTAAAATTAGCATTTAATTTATTTCTCTTAATATGCTTTTCACTTATAAGTTGCTCTTAATATACAATACAAACATCTCTATAGAGAATCAACTAATTATTGTATTATATATTACTTGATTGAGATTGGATTCCATTAGAAAAAGGTATAAAAAGGACATTAAAGTGAATTATTTGAGAGATTTTGTTTTTTACCTGAATTACATTACTTTTGTTAAGTATGTTATTCCCTATTGGTTGGAATCGCTCGATATCTCGAAGTATATGTCTCACTAAAGTATTATCCGAGTCCACTAATCGGAAGGCTGTCATATTGACATAATTGTACTTAAAGTCCTCCAAATCGAATGTTTCCAAGTCCTGTCATTAGATTTGTATGAACAAAAACAAACGGTTCGTTTCAAACAAGCAAAAGCATAAAGAAATCAATAACTAAAAGGGGTTCTCTTTCTTATGTCTGTAGAGTTTTGCAGAAATATATTCTAATATTCTCTCTTTTTTTGGTATTTATTTTTCAGTACTTGTAGTGTAAGAGAAAGATTAACCATAAATTTTGGTTTTATATGTAATAAATCATAATATTAATTCATTCAATTATTTATAGATTAAGTATAGGATCAATAATTCATTCATTTTATGAGTGATTCTTAAAAAATGGTTTTCTAGAAGAGGATAACATAATATATTTTATATATAATAAAATTACTGGCTATGCATAACAGGATCGATGGATTAATGTAAAATTTATTCATACAATATTAAAAAATAGGGAGTGTGTATACTCACAAATGTAGTGAAATGATAATGATATTTATATTCGTTCATTTGGACCTGAAGTATCTGTCAATTTAATAATAAGACCCATTTATAAGAGCTTAAGATTTCATTGGGGTTTATTAGGTTTTATTGGGTTTTGTTGGGTTTTGTTGGGTTTTATTTTTTAAATTCTAAACTAATTCCATCAAAATTGAAGGGAATTCGCATATCACTGATTATTACTTTGGATTTATACTTAATTAATTATATTTATAGCTAAAGTTATAGCCAGAGATATGCTAATTCTTTAAGATCTAGAGTAAAGAATTTAAATATTATGAATATTTGCATATAGATTATAATGTGTTGACTCTGTATTTGCATATATTGTTGAGCACAAAAACTTACGGCTGTCAGTAAAATGGGAAGGTTTTCAGGCTTGGTATCGACAATAATTGAGTAAATATTTCGATTTTTAATATCTCTAAGTGTTTCTCTAAAATAGTCTTTTCCAGACTTGCGATAAATAAACTGTACATTTTTGCGAATCGGAAGTCGTACTAATTCTTGCAGACATATCAAAGCTTCAAAAGAAATAAAACATTAAGTCTTATCTTAAATTAAATATTAAAATCAATTTAAGAGCAAACGAAAACCAATCAATAGTAAAAAGAGTAAAAATATTTGACTATAAAAGTAAAAAATAAAATAAAAAATTAATTAAGTTAGGCTTTTAGCTAAACTCAAATGCTATCAAATAACTAGTATTACAACTAAATGAACTCAAAAAAAACTAAAATTGAAACTAAAATCTTACACATATCGTCTTCATAGATGACCGCAACTTTAGTCCAGTTAAGGAAAGTGACGAGTAATCTAAGTGATTGTGAGATGGCATAAGCTCCTGGATGTAAATTAATTGAGAATTCTTTTGTATTACTAATGGCAAAGTTTTGTAATCTGGACTCTATGTGCGGAATGTCCAACGCATCACATAAGGACTGGACGTGTGCGCCTAATTTCTCATCTTGTGGTCCAAAAATAGCAATAACACCAGAGCTTACTTGATAACAGGCTATATAATTATATAAATTGACAAAATATCAGAATAATATATCAGAAAATGTTTCATAACTTGAGGCCAACACTTTTATATTGCATTATATACAGTACAGTACAATATGGAAGATGTGTGAGTTATTTCAGAGCTTTATTATACTGTACAGTAGTGTTTCTGATTTTTATTAGTTAAGAAAGTGACTAAGATTTCACGCCTGAAACTCACTGTTAACATACATGTCTAGAAATCTAGAAATGCATTAATAGTCGACGAAAATATTCAATTCTAAAGAAAGATCTGATTCGATAAAAAATACAATATTAAAGCCTCTAAAATGCGTTTTGTTAGAATTGAAGCTTACATAGAAATTTATTATTGCAAAATCCACTTTTCAATTGAACTCATGCTTTTGGAATAGATTTAGTTTATAAATGACAGAAAAAAACTTTCTCACAGATTTTGAATTAGTTTAACCAAACTATTAGATGTTTAGAATGGAAGTCACCCATGAGATGATATCATTTAAATTTCTTATTTTCATCGGATAAGGAATTTATTTAACATTATTGACAGCGTTGTGTGCTTTACTTAAACTAAAGCTGAGACTAACTTTTCTCGGGTTTTAAAAGTTATTATACTTTAATGAAAATGAGTTAAATGAGTAAAATATCATAAATTAAAAGTTTCCTTATGTTTAAAATAATAACATTTAATCTAAATTATCTAAAATGTAATTACAAATTGATTAAAACAGTGAACAATTTGTGATTTATCTTATTAGCATTTTTTCTAATATATTTTTTGATACAGTAATAAAAGAGTTACTATTATTATAATTTATGAGATAATTTTAAAACTCAACATTGAAGATAATTTATTAATTTACAACACATTTAACATACTATTTCTTTTAAATTAATTAAGATTAGAGTGTCATTAGAAATAACTCAATTAATGGTTAATTAAGATAAATGGACTCAAATTTGAACGTAATTTAAAAGTACTATTAAGAAATGCCATCGAATTGAGTCCATATATTATTGAAGCTCTGAGCTTCTTAAATGTTAATACAGTATAATTTAATACTAGTATTGATATATTATTTATTATAGCAATTAATACTTGTACGATAAGGGAACCCAAATGTAAATAGAATATTTAATGAAACTTATATATAACGAAGGTGAATCTTTTGATATAGTAATTAGCTGTCCATATTCACTTTTACAAATTTTATATGCAATTAAATATTTGCCGATTCTATTTTATTAGCGGTTATATGCAAAATAACACTAAAAGTGGTCAGATTCGGGTTGGAAGTGGTCAAGTGCGACATCAAATTACTCAGTACAATGAGCTAAATCCAACAAGGTAGTGGTCATGTTAAGGTCCGAGTTGAACAAGTATGGTGTATGGTATCAAATTACTGAACTCGATGAACTCAATCAAGCGATTATCATACTTGGGGTTAGGGGCCTCGTGTGGGTCACTCAATTCTTGACACTCTAAGGGACTGAATACATGACTTTCAATTTCAAGAAATCCATTTCATTAATTAAACATAAGTTAATCGAAATTAAAATTTGTATTCCTAATTAGTAAAATAATTCAAGTTTAATAAAATTTAAAGAAACGGAAATTAAAGGAAAAATTGTTTAAATATTTAAGTGGGTATTTTAGTAAAATTGGCTAAAAACTAGTGATTGGTATTTTCGATAAATAATAATCTCGAGTCTCAATCGAATCTTGAAGTTTCTTAAACTTTAAAATGAATAAATTATTGTTAGAAGAAATTTATTGATAAAATAACTCAATTTTATTAGAAAAAGCGTAAATCTACATAAATTATAACATTATTGCCACAACATATAACACTTATTCACTTTTAACTTTCTCTACATTTTTTAATTCATTTTTATAAAGAATTCTTTAATCAACTGATAATCTTTTCATCTAATAATTCAAATTTTATGACTAAAAAAATGTAATTAGTAATTAAAGTGTAGAGAAAATAGTTGTTAAGATATGTATGGATTGCAATGATTTAATAACTTCTATAAAAAAATTATATTTATTTATTTCTTAAAAATGCTTAAAATAAATGACAATTGAATAAAACCTATAATTCGAGACTTAATCGAGTCTCAAAGATATCGAGGATAGCCTCGAAAAATGACGATTAAGAATGGAGTCTCGCTTATAGACATCGACCAGTAGTTAAAACATAGAAAAACAGGGACTGATTTGTGGTATAAGTTATGGTAAACTAACTTACGAGTCATAAGTGCAGGCAAATAAATATTTATAAAAAGAGAATATCTTATTATCCAATCGCTTTCAACTTGTTTTTAAGTTTTCGTCAGTGATAGCGGTAACTGAATATCAGTTGGCCATTATTTGCCTAACGAACTCTGTAAACTCCAACTGCAATAATAAAACTCTACTAAAGGCCTCTATTTATAGCTCAGCATTCTTTGAATCGATTTTCGTCAAATACATGTATTGCGTAACTTCTTATTGTGTATATGTTTAGCCATAACCTAAACCTGGAATCGAAGATTTGTAAGGACCTGATTATAGAAACTTAAATTCTATTTTAAATCCTGCTGAGGTCTGTCTATAAATCATTTAAAGATATTTATTTTAAACAGATTTAGTTAACCAATAAGGTTCTCATTTTCACTTTCAAATAGATTTCTTGTTTGAACGCATTTAAGCTTCAAATTGAGTACTCATTTAATTTATAAGAAAGAAAAATAATATAAAGAACACCAAAATTGATAGTTTATAGAAAGCTTATAAAAATTCTAAAAAAATGTTTTTTTATATAATCAGTGTTTGGATATTAAACATAGCGCAGATCTCAAATTCTTGTTGGCTTTTATACAGTGGTATTAAGTCGTTAAATAAATAAGAAATATTTATTATTCAAATTGATATAAAAACATACCTTTTTTGGTGGCATGAAAACTGTCATCTTTGGGAACATACTATATTTGAAAGATTAGGAAAAATTATAGCTTTTTTCTATAGCTTAAAATGTCGCACGAATTCAAGAATTATTGATAACAGATTTTGAATGATTTATTGAGATTATTCACACCAACAGTTTAATTCATCAATATTTGATAGTATGGGATAATAATAACTATTAATATTTATACATTGCTATTAAATTATGTAATATTTTCATAGCTAAAGGATAAAAATTTTTTATATGCTTAATTAGAGAAAGATGAGGCACAAATTACTTTATTAAATAAAAGATTGTAATAAACTTTTAATTTTTTTACAATTGACCCCATGAGAGAAAATGTAATTTTCAAAAATTAATTTCTGTTTCCCGATAGACATCAGACATAATTTTCATTTGGTCGAAGACACATAGAGTAAGCTTCAATTTTTCATGAGGAGAAAGTTGTGCACATCCTGTAATTTTGTCTATTTTTGCCGGATCTCCTTTTTGTATGCTTTAATGGACATCAACTCTAATAATGTAAATTAAAATAAGACAACTCTTGGATTTTTTCTCTTCCGATTGAAATAAATATAAATAAGACAGAATGGCATACAATTTCCTCTGAATCTACGATTTATAACAGAGACGACTAATATCAGTACAATTCTTGACAAATGATGTTCTTATGAGAAAGTAGGCCTTATATTAAAGGAAACCCCACTATTAATCCAATTCTGTTTAAGTGATGCAGAACTACTTTCAAAATAAAACGAATACATATATACTTTTAAGTATAATTAGGAAAGTCGTTTATAATGTTATTACAATCTACTTATAATCCTTATAACGTGAACATTAAAATTTCTTTACTCAGATCAAATCCAAACTTCCTCATTACATTTGAAGCACAGGTTGAAAGATTAGAACAGAAAATAGATCATAATTTTTATCATTGAACTAAACTTTTAGTTTAACGTTTACTTTGTATTATATTTTAATATTTATCTACTTTGAAGTCATCTATTCATCACTGGTGACATTTATAACCGACATCTCATTCAACGAAACACCTTCACAGTCACGCACATTATAACGGTCAGTATCAGTACTGTACAGTTCTGACCCGAACACAAAGACTTTAGTGCGAAGATCAAGAGGAAGGTCATTATTTTCTAAAGAATTGTGTTGAGCTGACAGATTTTTACGTCGAGTGCGTGCGACCACTTGGAGGAGAGCTTGTCTATTAGGCAATGATGCTTGACTAGGACCTGGGACATCATTGCACTCACTTTGGACCAATTGAGCAGGTGACTTTTTTGTATCTGTGGCCTTTCTCTTGAGATTATGGACCGCAACTGAGACATCTTTTCTTGTATTGTCTGGAGCGTGATTGTGGTCCTTGGTGCTTCGAAGCATGTGTTGTCCATTCACTAATATAGTTTTAGCGTAGCCTGCACAATTTAAAGACTTCCTACTCTCACAACACCAGTAGTACAAGTCATTCCTACACTTGTCTTTACACATCAGGTAGCCCTGTACTGCTAGTTTTGGGCTTCCTCGTTGAGAAGGTACGAGCTCACAAACCTCAGCCATTTTACATTGTAATTATTTGAGAGTAGAAATAAATAAATTTCGGAAATTTACTAATAATTGAAAAATTTGCCAAAAGCAGAAAAATGCGACTTCACTTGCCAGCAGTCAGAAGCAAACTGACAATTTCGACTAAAATGAAAATAACTGCTAATATTCAAGGGCCTAAATGTACGGATATGTCTGAAATCTACTGCTTTTTAATGAATATTTATTATAAGTTGAGCAGCAAAAAACAAAAATGAACATTGTCGGAAAGTTGAATTTCCGGGAAGTTTGTTGTCGGGAAGTTGATTGCCGGGAAGTTCAACTGTCGGGAAGTTGATATGCTCCCCTTTAGCTTGCTCTCAAATGCCTATGTAAAACCCGCTTTCTCTCTCAACAATTCATTAACATATCAGCTCTTAAGCATATTTTTTAATAAATAAATACGAAGTTATTTTAATAAACATCATTTTGTGCATCAAATGCCTACTCATTCACCAGAAACTGTGCAACACTTCAAACGCTTCAATTTAAACATTTTTTTAATTAAAAATTTTAAGGAAATAAATTGCACAAAATTGTATAAATTTTAATGTTTATACAATTATTTCAACTAAAATTTGTTCACATGTTTTCTTAAAATAATTGAATATCATAGAAAAGACGACTGTTATTAAACACTAAAAAATTTTTGTTATACAGGCGTTTATATTCCATAAAACAAAGAGTCGTAGGGTTTTAGACACCTTTTCTTCTCGCAGAGCATTGAATGTTTGGAACAAACCCCTGAGCTATGATTCAAAAGTAACCCCTCTCATAAAATAATTTTGTTTAAAACATTCAGTGTTTTACAGGAAGAAAAAGCGTCTGCGCCCATATAACTCTTTAGTTTGCATATAAAATGCCAAACGTTTACTAACAATGAAATTAAGCAAAAAGCTTTGTCAATAATAAATAAAATATTAATATTTACGATAATTGTCTTGAATACAAGTATCCGGTTTAGTAAATGGTCAGAAAACTGGACTGTCCGGAAAAACTGCGCTTTTTCAACGCTAGCTTTGGCTCTGTTTTAACCGAACTTGTAATTTAACAGCGATTAATAATTAACTTTTTAGTACCAAAAACTGTCAAATTATTGGATACTAAATATTAAGTTTACTCAATACTAAAAATTAAGTTTATTATAGTTTTTATAATTACATAAATTTTAAAAACAATTTATAATTCAGAAAATCATCAAAACAGATAATATTTAAAAGTTCAATAATATTAAATCAGATGTCTTTTAACTGATTCCTTCATAAAGTGATTGATAAAACGAAATAATTCAACGTTAAAAAGATATAATAAATGAATTTATTTGGATATTTATAAACAGTTTATTAATAGTGAAAATATTATTTATTTATTTGAGGCAATTATTTGAGCCCATGATTTCACTTTAGAGTTGTAGTGTTGGAAACATAAATCATTTAATGTACCCTAATTTCCCCCGTATAAGTCGCAGTCATTATTTTTTTTAAATTTTAACTTTTTTCTTCAGATAAGTCGCGACTTATACGGGGGAAATTAGGGTAATGATAGCTGTTTTTTGCTAATTTTCATAATTAGTCGTTTGTCAATTAATAGTTTCAATTTATTATGTTCTGACAAATCCACTGTATATACTGTGGGTTAAAATAAAAACTTGTTAAATGAGAATGACTTATAAGAAACTGACCCTTAATTCAAATGAATAAAAGTGTTGTTAGAAATCAACGATAAAAACTCTAAATAACGACAATCAAAATGAGCATTTGTTAGAAACAATCCAAAAAAATTTATCCATTTATGAAATGCGTCGATCTTAAGTGATATTCTTAATTAGGATCTTGTAGGCAAAGACACGACTATAATAACAGAACAAACCCTTCGAAATAGTGGTTTTCTTTGATCATTAGCAGAATTATCATACAGTAAACTGAATCTGAAGCTTTGCATACAAAGAAATGTTACTCTACTCTACTTAGGTATGAATAAAAATAGTTTGCGAAAGAATCAAATCCTAGATTAGATAGAGTACACTATCCTTACTGGTGTTACTTTAATTCATACATTAAGAGATGTTTATCATTCGAGTTTCATTAACTAAAACATTTGTTCACACGAATAAGTAGTGCTATACATAGAAAGAAAGCTACAAAACATTTCTCTACTATTATTTGATTAATTTAAATGCTTTTTCTATTCAGTATTATTTGACAAATTGAAAATATAATCGATTTTTTGAGCTTAAAAACCAGAATTTCAGAGTTGCTCTTTCTTATGTCTTTTTCTTAGTGTTTGTATTGTATTGATATATAAAATACAAATTCCTAACTCTTATATAACAACTATTATACAAATCTGTTGCCAAAATCGTCGACTTTTTCGATTTAATCAATAATTCTGGAACTCAAGCGCATAGTTTTGTAATTACTAGTATTAAAACTTACCTGAATATCATATATTAGAGTAGTGTTAGGCAATATACTCCTGTCTCTATTTATTCGATATACTGCATATTTGAATGCAAGCTCTGTTTGACTATCTTTTTGGTCTTCTGTGAATATTGCGCCTGAAATTGACAAATTTTTATATTAAATTAAATATTACTTTTTTGACAGATTTATTATACTTTATTAATAGTAGTAATATATACTGTAATTTCATTTAGAAATATGAGATCTTTTTGAAATTTTTTAATCTAATCGCATAATACATTTGGATTTCGTGTTGTAAGTCGTGTCAGTTTAAATCAATTTACATGCTGTTATACTGCAGCTGATATCAAATTACTCAATTGAGGTGTTATTTAGTATTTCAGGTAGACTTCTGGCACACAACATGACATTCGTGACATAAATGAAAATTTTAGACATTTATTTAATTTTATAGATCATTAACAGAAAATTTATATTATTAAAAAAATAATGTCAGTGTATGTGTCCTTTCGCACGTCCGGTGCCCACAATAATTGTCAGAAATTTTTACATAATACTATTTAGGCCTTATTTTATAATAGTTTTCAAAAAATTCAAATGTAATGGAAAGGCTATAACAATAAGTACTTTTAAGCAGTGCGTGAATTCCATCACTGTTTTTAAGACTTTTAAGTACTGTTCATATAAAAAATAAAGGAATCTCTTATACAGCTAAGTGTGTCACTGCTTAAAGTTAGATTATTTGCGAAGCCACGGGGCTTAATAGTATACATTAATTAATTATAATTAAACAGCTGTGTGAAGAACTATATAAACAATTCTTTTCAATTGAACAAAATTAAATTGAGACCTGAGTATGGAATAAATATTGAGAAATATACAAATTCTATTCTAATTGAAAGCTTATCTTTATAGGTATCGCAGTCTTCAAATCAGTTTATGTCCTATGCAAGTAATCTAAATAATAGCTCAGCAAATCATGATTCAGATATTCATTGTTGCATAAAAAATGTATAAATCTTATTGAAATTTTGTGTAAAGATATCTCGTTTTTGAAT
Source organism: Nanhermannia elegantula (assembly GCA_034699485.1). Taxonomy (NCBI): domain Eukaryota; kingdom Metazoa; phylum Arthropoda; class Arachnida; order Sarcoptiformes; family Nanhermanniidae; genus Nanhermannia; species Nanhermannia elegantula. The sequence continues at coordinate 26,151 of JAQGCH010000208.1, forward strand.
TTTCTTATTTATCAAATAATAGGAATCAATGAAAATCACAGCGATTTAGACAATACCTTAATTGAAGAAATATTTTAATATTATTCATGTAATAAAATATAATGAGATATCAATTTTCCAAATTAAAAGAAATGGAAACTTAAAATGAAAGTTACATTATGTATAAGTTAGTTAAATATTGATTGCTTTGCTCTTACAACGAATCCGTTCCCAACAGAGCAAAACTTTTTACTCATCTTTTGATAACAAAACACAACAAACCATTCTAATAGAGAGACCAAAGAAATTAATAAATTGCTTGTAAGGAATTGTTTGGTATGTTTTACAATATTTTTATTACTTTAGAGTTAGATTCAAGATTTCATTAGAATTAGTGTTTCAATAGGGACCTCACTATTGCTCACAAAAGGAGAGAAAAGAATTTTAAAAACCAAACACTTAATCTATTTTACTAAAAAAATCGCAACAGTGTGTGTGTGTGTGTGTGTGTGTGTGGGTGTGTGTGTGTGTGTGTGTGTGTGTTAATTAAAAACTCTTTATCTAATGCTTAAAATAAAATATATACTGAAATAATACAACTTATAAATTGAGAATATAATTAAAATCAAAAAGTTGTTAAGCAGTGAAACCCACTCTTATAGTATAAAACCTTATTCTATTTGAATCATATATCACTTGAAACTCTTAAAACATGAGCTTATCTTTGAGTACTAATGTCTTAAATTCGTTATATGGCATCGCTTTTAGCTAATAAAGTATTCCTGAACTGAATACAAGAACAACTCAATCATTTCCTTAGAGTCAATGTCTGTAAAGCGCATCTATCATACCATTTGGCACCTCATTCTCACATTTTATCTGAAGACATGCTCTCTTCTATTGAGCTTACATTTGATGATCACTGAAGAGAAAATATTAAAAGAAATTAGAAATAATATAAGTGATAATCTGACCCGAACAGCAATGACAACAATTTGCTTTATTTTCTTATTGTTAGACATCAACAGTTGACTGTCTCTTACGCTGTCTATGAGTTAATATACTGTATATTCATTTAGAAATAGCGAACAACTGATTGATGAACTCGTTGTTGTCAAGACTTAATGCAAGTTTGCTATTATTTTGGAGTTTTTTATCAGCAAAAAATACACCACTTTTCCACACTCTAAGTGTAACATAAACTACTGCACACTTTCAGAATTCATTTTGACTTTATCTCATACAGAGTACGGTTGGATGCATAGTGTCTGATAAACCCCTAATTCCCATCCACTACTTTTGCTCTAATGATTCATTAAAAGTTTTTTTCAATTTAAGTGCAGTTCTCAGCAAAAAATACTTATTTGCAGAATTGAAAGACATAAACAGCAAAAATGAACAGTTTCACAATCATTCTTAATCAAGATTTATATCTAATTTAATGCTGAATCCACAGAATTTAGTGATCAAAATATAATTCGGGCGGACAGGAGTCAGCCGTCTTGTCTTCAAGTGAAATGTGTTAGTCTTAAAATCCATTCATTATTACAATAAATGACCGTTTAATTGAATAGCATTGTGAACAAAGTTCTGTTCATTAAATTTCTCAGTAAATCACAAGAATTTAGTGACATTCTTATACTTAATATTTCTAAACAAAACTAATTCATACAGTACTCGAGTACAACATTTCGCTCTTAGAGCTGAAAAACCTGAATGAATAGAATAGTCATTAGTTATAACGTATAGAGAGCTCTATTTACTTGTGAGCGCATAGAATGTTAGAATTTTTTTCAACAATACACTGAATTGAATCCATTGGATGATCCTATTGTTCTTGAATGCTTCCAATTGTTACACTGCTGTTAGTATGCAATTCCTATGCTTTTCAAAGGACAAGTGTTTATTGTGTTCTTTTATGTTTATAACATATGAAGTTTCTTTTCATTTTATGTGTTTCAGTAATGCTCTGAGTGTTATACAACTTTTGTTTAGCAAAAAATTCAATTCGATTCTTTTGTAACCATTTATACCGGTATACATATCTAGAGTCAACCTCCCATTCTCGAGATATGAATTTTTAAAATAAATAATTTAGTCGAAAATTCTAACTTTGAAGTCGAATTTTTTAAAAATGCATAAAATTGTTGATTATGTGACTGAACAAAAATGAATCAAAAAAATAATTTTTTTATTAAATTTGTGGAGCGCTTGCTTTGCGCTGGTCCTATTTTTTGATTAACCTTATAAAATTTGTTAAAATAAATTAAGAAAAGTTTTTTCTAACTTGCAAGTGTGAAACTTGCATTCAGCAAATATGAAAAGGGTAATTCTTAATTATAATATTCTTGTTTTAGCACACCTTTTTTATAATAACCGAACACATAAATAGCTCATTCTTTAAGTAAAAAATCATTATTCCCTCAAAATTCCAAAAATTGATATACCAATCAATGATCTTATTAGAATATCCAATGATTAATTATATTTTTATGTAAGTAAAGGGTGTTCTAAAGCCCCTTGACCATTGTTTAACATAACACACACACACACACACACACACACACACACACACACACACACACACACA
>JAQGCH010000209.1:0-28718 GCA_034699485.1 Nanhermannia elegantula
GCCATTCGGCCGGTCTCTCACTCAATACAATTGCGCATTAATTGTATATTAATATTAATATTAATTAATTCCAATCTATTAGTGTTTATCTCCAATCATGTCTTTTATCACATCATATGATTATTGTTTTTAATACAAAACACACTTTCATTACCACTAAAATTATATGCAATTTGTCTGTAATTTCAATTAAATTATTGTTTATTAAATTTAATTTTTGAAATGCTATCAAATCGTTTGTTAGTATTTCGTAATTATTTTCGTTTTGTAACAAATAATAACTATATTTACAAAAAATTAAAGTTTATTTATCGTAAGCGTTAGTTATTTATGAATAGATTTATGAATAGATTTATAAATTGATTTATTAATTATTATAAAAAATATTAATGAATGATATGTATTGACAGAGATCTCATCTCCAAGTGATGCAGAGATCATGAGTTGTGGTGACTCTGGTTTTCAAGAATTCATTAGTAATAGTAATAAAGAAATAAGCGACGAATCAAATAATTTAAATATCGATAATATTAGTAAAAGTGTTAATAAATGTTCGAATGATTTGTTAATTAACGAAACAAATGAGTCGTTAGTAGAGAAAGCGCACAAATTGATAAAAATGGTGAATGAAGAGATGGGTTCGAGTCGTGATTTGGAGCCGAATAATGAGTTTGATGTGGACGACAATGAGAGCGATGTCAGCGATCTTTCGTGTGTGAGCTGTTTGTCTGACATGAGTGGACACGAGTGGAAACCGATCTCAGGACCGGTGGCGTGGGTTCACAAACAGATGTGTAGCGGAACAGACCCGAGAGATATATTGCTTGAGATGATTCCGGACAACACTATTATACCTCACAATTTGGATACTTTAACGCTTTGGAGAATTATCGTCAATATGTTGAGTGAACCGCCGCCCAGAAAAAAGCTCAATAATGTTAATACACTCGAAGATGTCGTCAGTCTTATCAATAAATGCAATCGAATTCTGGTCTTGACTGGCGCTGGAGTAAGGCTTTCTACTTATCTTTTAAATCATGTTTCAAATACTCTTATCTATTGTTTACTTATTTGATAACAATTTATAATTGAAAGAGAGCTTTGGTTTAACAAATGTCTCGTTTATTCAGACTTTTTAGTCACTAAAGCCTAACAGAAGTACCGGTAGTTCATTAATAATTTGTTATATTCAAAACAGGTGTCTGTGTCGTGTGGAATACCAGATTTTCGGTCTCGCGATGGCATTTATGCGCGACTCAGCAAAGATTTTCCCGATTTACCCGACCCTCAGGCCATGTTTGACATCCACTACTTTCGCAAAGATCCGCGACCTTTCTTCAAGTTCGCAAAAGTATGTGATTCTGATTGACTTTATTAAGAATTTGATTAAATTAACATTAATTGTATTGCAGGAGATATATCCGGGTCAGTTCGAACCCTCCATAAGCCATAAGTTTATTCGATTCATGGAAGAGAAGAACAAATTATTGCGTAATTACACGCAAAACATCGACACTTTAGAACAAGCGGCCGGTATTCAGCGCGTAATCACATGTCACGGATCTTTCGCTTCCGCCACTTGTACGCGATGTAAACACAAAGTGGACGCCTCTTTCATAAAGAATGATATTTTTGAACAAAGAATTCCTAAATGTCCTCAATGTCCGACTCTGTCCGAAGATATGGCTGTCATTAAACCGGTAATAAATGATTACATTCACAAATGTCATGAAATGTCATTTAAATGAAATATTGTTTGTTCAGGACATTGTGTTTTTCGGAGAAGGACTTTCTGACGAGTTTCACAGCGCTATGTCTTCGGATAAAGATGAATGCGATCTATTAATAATTATGGGCTCTTCTCTCAAAGTACGTCCGGTCGCACTCATACCCAGTTCTATACCAGAAGGGGTTCCGCAGATTTTGATAAATAGGGAGCCATTAAATCATCTTACTTTTGATGTCGAATTACTCGGAGATTGCGATATAATTGTTAAGCAATTATGTGACAGGTATTTCATTGAGAGATACATTAATTTAAACGTGTTTTAAACTTTTCATTTATTCAACAATAGATTGGGTTCAGATTGGGTTCAATTTTGTCAGTCAGTCAGCAATTTGGAGAATACTTGTGAGAACAGTAAAATAGAAACAACAAAAAAGTCGGACGACATCTGTTTAGAAGTGAACAATAACTCGACTCAAATGAATTCTTCATTGCCTTTTGCATTTAGCACTACTGTTAATGAGCTCAGAGTTTCAGATCATAATACCTGTCATCAAAACGATAAAAATAATCGCAATGCCGATGGACTGCAACCCGACTCAACTGATTTTGAAGAACCGGAATCGAGTGAAGAGAAGATTGCCTCTAAATTAACAGGTAATTGACTCATGAATTGGTGAATTGATTGAAATGAAAACTAAGATATTTATATAACACTACTTTTAGACGACAAGTACCTATACTTCCCTCCGAGCAGATACATATTCAAAGGCGCAGAAGTATATAATAGCGATTTAAAGCACACTAATAGCGGAGACATTAGCGAAGACGATAACTCGAACAGTTCTCTGTCAGGTTCATCACTATCTACTCCCTCATCGTCTTCATCGTCATCGCTGTCAACTTCAGACACTTCTCTCTTATCGACCTCTTATTCAAAGACCGAAACTGACGGAAACAGTTCCAAAACGTGTTCAAATCTTTCATCGCCAGGAAATTCTACAATTTCTGAAAGCGAAACAACTAAAAGATAATGTTATAGTAATTAGTGTTTAAACATTTTTAGTACTTCTATTCGCTATTTATTATGTTCTGTGATTATAAAAGAAAAGTTTTTTCAATTAATTGTTAAATAATGCTCACTGTTTCTAATCTGTAATTATTATTAATCATTTTGATCTCTTTTCCTATTTGAGAGTTTTAGGTATTAATAATTTCTATATTAATGTAGAAAAAATTATAACAAAATTCTTTAGTACTTCTAAGTGGTGTTTATGGTCTTTTGTGTGCATTTATTGCATCCAACGATTGCCTAACGACTAATTGCCTTTAATTCATGATTTGCTAACCCGTTGGCCAATACATGTCTTACTGGTAATCATTTATTTATAAAAATCATATTTGAAAACCTGAATCGAGAGTAAAATATGTTGTAAATAACGATTTATTCGCATCTCTTCACAACTCTAATAGCAATACTTGAAAATGCTTTGTCTTTATAAATATAAGTACAAAATTGTTGGTTTTCATAAATTAATAATGATTGTAGTGTTTAGTAATTTAAACTTTATATGTATTTATTATATAAATGTAAATTATATGTGTTGTAAATTTGTTTTTTTAATTTATTTGATTAGGGTTTAGGTGAAGCTGTCATCTAACTTATCAATTTTGTTATTTAGCTGATGTCTTATGATATCATAGCTCACTGATTATCTTATGATCAAATTTATTGGTTTTAAACATTTGCCAATAAAATTATTTACTTATTTATTATTTGTTCATTTGATTGTGTATTTTCATTATATTTATATTATATTTAACTCATTTGCAAAGCTCCTAAAGATTAAATCCTTATATGAAAGCCTCTACTTGTAGTAGAATTATCTCATTTTTCGATTCAATGCTTTTCCAGTTTCAAATACTCGTAACTCACTTCACCAGTAATCAAATAAGGCTTCGCTTATACAGTGTTAGACATCCAATTGAATTACTCATTGAATTATTGTACTTAAGTTGGCGTAACTTGTTATATGGCATATATTGTTAAAAATCATTTTAAAGAATCATTATCTCGATTACTGAGTATGCCATTAATAATACATGTCTTAAGTCTAGACAGCTCTCATTAGTTAACATTCAATGCAATAAAGTAGTATTGTCTGTATTTTAATTCATGTAAACTTAAATCTACATTAGCTTTAGGAAAGCAAAGGGTGGTCTAAAAGCAAAAAATACAAATTATACACTTTAATACCAACCGTTTCATTAAGTTATTCAGCATTTTAAATCAAACAGCAATTATATGTTAAAATGTATATTCATTTATTTGAATATTGATATTTTAATAGACATTAGTTTGAATTGTAGTGATTTATGATTATTGTGTTTGAAATCCCTTGAAATGACACGAACACGCTATTGGTAACCGAAACAGATCCAAATATATCCCTTTTTCTGGAGTCCACGCTAGAAGACGATGATTATTGAATTTCTGAATGCACTCAGAGTTATAATAGTTTGGTGTGAAACTGCATCCACCGTTTGTGTACCTGAATATATATACGTTATAATCAAACAAAACACTGCATAACAAGTTTAATGCTATGACTGATGCCTATAATTAAGTAAATTTAAAATAGCTATTAGGCTCACATGCATTCCTCGATTCTGATGTGTTGCTTGTAATCAACGCCTCTATAAATCTCTTTCAAATTGACAATTATTCTCCACAATCCATCAGTATTTTGTGCACGTTTTGGTAGAATGTAATTCACATAAGACGGACATATATAACCACCGTCTTTATAATACAGCTCATTTAGAACTTGTTCTTCCAGTTCTTCAGTTTTATTGGTATAAATTGTTGGACCATTAATATCTCTATAATAATGTCCATAATTGTATTTCTCATCTTTATCCCTGGAAATGCCGTCAACCAATTCCTCAGCTTCATTCGATTCAGGCATTATTTGTGTCAATATATTTGATTGCTTATCGATCGCGTTTTGCATCGTTTCTCTATAAATAGCAAATCAAATGTTAATTATCATAAGACATTCTGTTTCTTTCCAGTTATGATGTACTGTACTGCACAGCACTCTAAATAATAACTTCTGCTGCATATATATATCTAAGAGAGTATTACTTATTAGTATTGCTTTTAAAAAGATTTGATTTTTTACTCTGGATATTCACTGTCTTCATCACAATATGAATGATCCGTATCTACTGCACAAAGAGGTGTTTCGTCTTCTTTATAATTGAATTCAGGTGTTCCCTCATCTTCATCTTCAACTTTTTCGTCTTCATTATCTTCATCATTAGCTTCGTCTAAATTTTCCCTCAAATCTAAATCATCAGAATCACTGTGATCGTATCGATTGTTTTCTTTATTTTGGTATTCATTTCTATTATTATAATCATTGCTTTCAAGTTTGGGATAAATATCAGATTTTTGGTTTTGAAATTTTTTCAAATATCGATCGTTTAGGTTGCCATCAATTCTATTTCTATCAGATGTGGAATTGACTGATGGGTTTCTCGAATAATGTCTGAGCATTTGTTTGTTGGGCATAGAATAGCCATTTATTGGAAGTTGAGTTTGACTTTTAAATCCTTGCTTTAATTGATTCGCAGGAATATTCATTAAGTTAAAAGAGTTTGTCGTAAGTCTATGTTTTGCGTTCAATTGCGAACCACTTTGTCTTCCACTATTGATATCTCTGCTCACATATGCACCAGAAGCAGGGCTTCTCAACATTTTTGACTCATAATTGTAAGGCAGGTATAGTTTTGGTGATATTTCTTCTTTTGCATATCTCGCAAAATTTGCATCTCTTGGTAACGAGTTATCCACTCTTTTTTCTGTTGGAATTCTTACTGACCAATCCGTAAAATTTTTCCAATTTTTGAAACTTCTTTGTAAATAATTTTGACTAAAATTACTAATTTTCTTTGAATTATCGACTCGTCTAATAAGACTTGCGAAGTGAGTGCTGTCCAAAATAATTTCGTCAAAAATTGGAAAAGATTCAAACGGAAAATCTTCTTTACTAGCGGTGCCATTTCTCAAATGATTGGCCACATTAAGTATTTGCAAACCTAATAACTAAGCCATAAATTAATTTTTTAAAGTTTTAATACAACATAAGGAACAGAATTTGAACATAAAAGAAATCAATAATTTGACGCTTTTATGCTTATCTATGAAATTATAACTTATTTGTGATATTTTCTTAATCACTTACGATTAACATTTAAGTATTATTAGTGGTTTTGATTCTAATAAATATATAACTTATTAGAGAACAAATTCAAAGAAACATTTGATTTAACAGTCAAAGTATAAATATGATGACTCGCATGCCTTTACTTAATGTCTCAATTTTCAGATATTTAAACTTTTAAGATAAGTTGTCAAACAATAGATTTAAATATAAGAATGTCAGACAATTACTAGTAAATTGAATGAAATCTAAATTGAAACAGAGATCACACTGTACTGTAAGTTACCGTATGTAACCCACTTTCATTTGTTTATAGCTTATATATTTATAATTATTTTTCATAACCCATGCGGACAGATATGATTCGAAGTTGTTTTGAAAGAAATTTGATTTCAATATAACTAATGCGAAACCCGAATGAATTGTGTTATAAGTAAACATTTGACATTAATTTGAACCTCAATCGACATGTTCATAAGGCGTATCACTTTGATTGTTCACAACTCATGTGAATCTAAAATGCCTTAAACTTTATAATTAACTTTTGAATAATTTTCATATCTTTGTATGGATGAGACTTATTGTTATTAATTTATTTAAAGTTAGAGTGAGTGTTGCGTTCACAGGAAGTAATATTTATTTATTATATCCTTAAACTATTTCTAGTCGCCGTTTTTAAACTCATAAAACTTCTAAAAAGCAATAAAAATCAATAATAATTGGAAAGATGTCAAAATGTACAGCATTTCTATGAATAGTTGTAATATATTTTGCTTATTATTAATATTCATTGCCATTAATCAGATATTTGTGTACTAAAGCTATAAATGCATGTTATCTGAATCATTTGCAAGTCAATGAAAAAGGTATTTGAGACAAAACCAATAAAAAATAAAACGATATAGGAATCAATTTATTTAACTACACAATTAATAACTAAACTTAAAAGTCTTTTAATCAAAATTGTAATTAGGTTTCAGAAACTTTATTTGATTATAAAACCAATAATTATTTTAAATTTATTTTTTCCATTAAATAACAACTAAAAGTACAATTTTTAGCTAATGATATAAAAAACAATACAAAAAATAAATTAAATACTAAAAAACAACTAATTAGTTATATTAATTAAAGAAATAGCAACTTATAGCAGAGATAACCTGATTATCAAACTTCTTATGAACAAAACTTATGCTAATTTAATAACTGAATTAGTTTATTGTTTATAATAATTAGATTAATATGACTGTTGAGGACAAAAATTTAGACTAAAATTCGGAACTTCGCAAAAATAGTAAAAGTAATTAAGTTTTCTATGGGTTAACTCATAAAAGAGTTAATGTAAGTGAATGTGCGAATCTTTATTATGCATGAAATGCAAAGTTATTGTCTGTTTTACAGCACTGTTACAGCATAATTATATTAAGTGATCCATAACTGTCATTTACTTGATCCCTAATATTCATATATAAGGTTGGCTTAAATGATATTTCTTTTTAACGATATAACACGAGCAGGCAGTAGGGATCCCAAACTTATCGATTTCAAATTGAGAGGTTTCCATATTATATACCATTAAATACTGAGAACTATACTTCTGAATACAGATCGAAGAAAATAGTCGCGGAATAAATTTGCACTCTTTTTGTTCTTTCCTGTAATAATCGAGTGATTAAAAGACTAATCCTTATTGTTATGGTTTATATGTTTACCTGCACTGTGAAACAGCGATCTTTTGATTGAATACATTTCCAACATTTACTATTAGTTTCCAAACGCCGTTTAGGTTTTTGGCTCTGAGCGGAAATATAGACATTTCATGAGCTGGACATGCGTTCGATAAGGAACCAAATGAATCCTTGTTTTCATATTGAATACCATCAGTTGAATTCATTTTACCATAAGTTGAACGCAACTTTTCAACTCTTTTCAATAAAGATTTACTTATGGATTCACTATTATATGAAAAATATTAATATTTATGAGAAAATATTTAAATTTTTTAGCCTTTTGGATAATACAATAGATATTTGTAAATATAGTGGTTATATGGAAATGAGTATAAGTATTCAATTTTGAATGAACCATAACTTACTGGTACCGACTGGTACAGCACTGTAATGTACATAAAAATAAATTAAATGTTAAATTAGGATAAGATAAGTATAAAACAAAGTTTTTAAAAATCTTGTTGAGCTTTGAAGTTTGAAATAGTTCTGCATTAATATTATAATCACTTACAGGTACAGAACTTGACTGCAATTGCATATTAGTTCAAAACGTTCTGTTATTGAGTTTTTGGAAGAGTTAAAAAGTAATGCTCACAAATGATAAATACTCACTGAGGATAGTCTTCATCATAACCATAGCAAATGTTTTCGATTAAAGTTTTTTCAGCACATTTAGGATTTGATGAGTGATTTTGATCAATGGTTATATCACTTGGTGTTTCATTTAGAATCACAAAATTTTGATTGCTTTGAGAGGCAGCTCTTTTTGGAAAAATATGTTGAGCTGTATTTTGATATTCTCGGAATAATAAATTTAACTTTGATTTTTTAAATGTATTTAATCGCTTCTCGGGAAATGTCAATATTACTGAATGAACAGATCTTTGAGGACGAGTTCTTACAGTTCTTACCGAATGTTGACTTGAATTGATGGCACTCAAGTTTGAATGAGATTCCAATGAATTATTGTTTAGTTTATTATTATTGAAATAGTTTGGCGTTTTCTTTTCAACGTTTGAAAGCTTTTTCGGTACTTGAGTGTCATTCCTGTCAATGTTTTTGTGGTTTACTTTTCTCGGCCTTAATATAACTTTTTTACGAATACTCGTAATTAATTTTCTATTATCAGACTTTATCGTATTGTTTGGTCTTATGATAAAAGTATTTTGTTTTGTATTATTTTTATCCTCGATTGTAATGATTTTACTTTTCAAAATCAAAGGAAGGCTTATTTGTTTCGAAGAATGTTTTAAAGTATTTGTTTTGTTATTTTTAATTTTTGAGTTTCCCGTTGTGTTTGTTTGAGACAATACTTTTCTGGACTCATCACTAAAAAGAGCTCCGCTTTGAGGAATTGCTTTTTTAGGCAATGAGACAGCAGCTGCGGTCACCTCATCGTAATATTTTCTGGATCTGTCCAAAGGATGCATTTGAGGCTCATATTGCTGTTCCTGTTGATGTTGCTGCTGATGTTGATGCTGCTGATGATGTTGTTGTTCATGTTGAGGTTGTTGCTCATGCTGAGGTTCTTGTTCATGTTGAGGTTGATGTTCATGTTGATGTTGTTGTTCATGTTCATGTTCATGTTGTTGTTCTTGTTCATGTTGTTGTTCATGTTGAGGTTGATATTGATTTTGATATCTATCATCATTTTGATTACTATAATAATCATCATTTGGCTGTTGCTCATGAGATGATGGATCGTTATATGATGGATGGGTTGAAACAGTGTTTTCTTGATTATAACGATTGGGTGGTGAGTAACCGTCATTTTCAAAGCGTTGCCCACTGTGTGAATGATCGCTATGAGGTTGAGGCGAGTGATGAACAATTCTTTCCGGTTCATAGTATTGTTGGTCATAACCATTATCTGACGGCGGAGGAGGTGAATGAGTATGTGATTGGTCATAACCATTATCTGATGGCAGAGGAGGTGAATGAGTATGCGATTGATCATTACCTACAAAAAGATTTGGATTCTGCGACGACACTTGATCGTTATTATTGTCATAATCTTGATTGTTGGCCATCATTACTGATAGATTCTGTGGTGTCAACGCATCTAAAAACGACGTATCACTTTGTATTAGGGATTCAAAATTGAATGGCATTTGAGAAAAAGTACCGAATTGTCCAGTTGTCACTTTCGCATCGAACGATTCTTTATTAGGAAAGTCATACTGAAACTCTTCGTTAGGTTTTTCTGTTTGTTGGTTTGGATTTGGGTTATCGTTATTGTTATTATCAATGTTTAGGGAAAAATGGTTATCATTATTGTTATTATTATTGTTTGGGGGAAAATGGTCTCTATTCTGTTCTGGTCTGTAATTCTGTTCAAATGGATTGTATTGTCGTTCATCGACATTAATTTGAGGCAATTGGGGTTCACCTGAATTTGGAGGTGGATTATAGTTATCCTGTATCGGTTCTGTATCATGCTGAGGTGTCGGCTCCTGTTCTTCGCTATAACTATTAGGCATATAATTATTTTGATTGCCTTCTCTATCATCATGTGGTCTAATTCTCGAGAGATCTGATTCATTATTGGGCTCTTCATTGTTTTGATGCTCATCTTGATTTCTATCATCTACTGGTCTATATTTTTCCTCTTCTGCTAATTTTATGTGTTGTTCAGCCCATCGATCGTAATAAGATTTAGGCTCATCTTGAGAAAAGTCCCTTTCATTTTGCGGTTGGGACTGATTTGGGGTATAAGATGTATATTCTTGGGTTTTACTATAAACTCTCGATCCCATATTTGGCTTATTTTGATATCTATTCGGCGATTCATAAGTTCTTGGATAATAACGGCCATCATTTTCATTATCATGATTACGCGATAATCCTATTCTCTTTGTTATTTGTTTGTCCTCGTCATTAATCTCAGTTTCTTTTGTATTCTTGTAATTCCCAAGTTTATCGGTGTCTTTATTTTCAGTCGAATAAATTTTTGATTTTTGATGTGTTGAAGCGATTTCTGGAGGAATTTCTGAAGTGGCTATATTTTCATCAGGGTATTGAGTTTGAGGTGAATTAGGATAATATTGGGACTGAGGCTCATTTTGATCTTTAGATGATTCGTATTGGGACTGATTTGGATCTATATTCGGTTCGTACTGCTGTTGAGATTGATTTGAATCATCATTTGAGTAATATTGCGATTGTTGGTCAGCATGATTTGGATCACTATTTGGTGGATAATCTTCTAATTGTTTTTGAGACTGATCTGATTCACTGTTTTGCGGATATTGAGGCTGTTGTCGAATTTGACTCAAATTATCGTAAACTAACTCATCTTGAGATATGTTGGGGTCGTTATAACTAACTTGTGTTTGAGGATTGATATCTGCATTTGTTCCTTCGTTATAATTGTTCTGATCTGTTTGAAAATCCTGATTTGGAGCTTGATTTTGATCATTTCTGTAAACGTTTTGAGCATTTGCTGAATCTTGATATGAGGAATGGGAAATTGGTGGCAATGGATTCGAGCGTTCAACAGAAAATTCATCATTCGGGGACACATTTTCGTTGTATTTTAGAGTTTCGTGATATGAGTTTATTGGTAATGGAGATTCTGTTTCAGGATTAGTGGCTTGAGTTTGTTGTTTGGCCTCAAGATTGGCACCAATTGAACCTTTTTCACCCGAATATGTCAAAGAATCTTGTATTGAAGTCGGCAAATGAGACGAAGGGTTTTCATAATTTTTTCTATTTTTAGATTCTTCTAAAGGCAAAAACTGTTGAGGATATACATATGGAACCGGTTGTTCAGAAACTGATTCTGTATTAACACTTGGTTTATTGGAATCTTGAGATTCATTTACTGGAGGAGGTGGTGGGTCTTCTTCTTCCTCCTCTTCTTCTTCCTCGACAGGTTGAGTGACCTTTATATCAACTGGTATTTGAATGGGTTCCATATCATAATCAACGCCTGGAATTTTGACTTTACGAAAGTTTGCCATATCCTATGCAAAGGTAACACCAATTTATAATTGTATTTATTATTTTCTTTATTTTTAACAAATGCTTTTCATTGTTATCTTCCATTAATAAGTTTACGGCTCAAAACAAGACTCTATTTAATTAATTTATATAACCTTTGGAAAGAGCAAACTCCTGTGTCTCTAATTCCATAACTCATGTTTCACACTCCACAATCGATATCTGTATACTGTGTTGTACTGTATAAATGTTGAAAAGAATTGCTCAAGAAATGTAGTGAAATAATTGATAAGAAAAGCTTTTATGTTTCTTATTAACAACTGAGGACTGTTGAGCAGCAAAAGCTTTTTATGGCTAATTGCGTAATAAGAGCAAAGTTGTGACTTTTTAGAATGCAAAGCATTAATTAAAATTAAATTTTAAGAAAAATTTGAATATTAAATTTCTGACATTATTTCAAATTGATTCTAATTCGTTTTGAATTTTTTCCACTTGATCAATTTTATTAATTATTTGCATTAAATATTTAAAATTTAAATTTTGGAAAAATGTATTTTTAAATTAACTGAGAAAAATGCATTTTCCTTCATATTCCTAAAATTAATGGAATTTGAATTTAAAGTTGAAAATTTTTCAAATAGTTTAGAATTTGGCAAATAGTATCCGAAAAAGTCGCAACTTTTCTTATAAGAGACGGTATGAATTAGTGATTTTTCTATGGAAGATATGATGCAATCAACTCATTAATTATAGAGAATTAGTGCTGAGTGAAACAGATCTAAATAGTTGATGTTGTTGATGAGCTCGTTTACGTTTAGTCTGAATGCATAAAATGCACATAAATGTCTGATTAAGCACATAAACCAACAAAATATCGAAGATATCTCACGAATCCCTAAAATATCTTTGTTAAGTGCGAGCTATCTCTAGGAGATCGTAAAAGTTAACTGAACTCATGCCAGAAGAATAGCTCATAATATTTTATTGTGATACGCGTCTGAACACAAGATTCAGTGCTTTATTAAAGGCTTAAGCTTAGTGTTCGACTGGAACACCATAGATAAGCAAACTTGCGATCAATACAACTGTTTGATAAACAGATCACATGTAAAATGAAATGAGTTTTACAAAAATTTAAATAAAACCAATAAAGAATAAAATATTTGACACAACATTTATTTAAACAGAAATTTCCATTTTTTGTGTTTCATTCCACTCAATTTCTAGTGAACCTGTCTTTCAATTTAATGCTTTCATTTATTACCTCACAAAATATCTATTTTTCAACTTTCATTGCAAACATTTTTGACAATATTTTTATTACATCTCATATCATATTCCCTGAAAACTTCAGCCCAAATGAAAAGCTCTCAAAATTAATTACATTAAATTTAATTATTTTTATAATAAAAAGTTTTTCGCTAAGAAAAAGAGTTTATAATATATTTTGTTTAATAATTTATATTTTTGAGACCAAAAAAATAGTGTTTTGTTTTATTTTCTAATTTGCTTAAATTTAATTCAATTGAAATATTACTTTTTAAAATGTTTTCTTTACACCTGTAGAGAGTCTACTTCTCTATATGACATTTACACAAGTAATTGCTTTTAAATTAAAAATAAGATGAAAAGCTTTGAAACTTGTTTGCGTTGGTAGAAGTAAATGAGTAACTCAAGCAAAACATTTCTTTAAGATTTAACACAAAATTTTATAAAAACTTTTTTACTGTTAATACCAGTAAAGACTTTCTATTGAGAGACTTCAAGGGTTTCAATAATTTGCAAAATTCACGCACAAGTGTAGGCATTAAAAGCAAAAATAATAAAAACATTTATTCAAACAATAGGAAAATACTTACATCGAAAAGCAATTTTCCGTAATCATCATCATCTGATGCTTCTTCTCGAGCTGATTTCCTATCTTCGTCCTCATACCTTCCGCTGGCTATTCCGCGATGTATTTTGTGTTCATTACCTTCAATAAAGTCTATGAATTTGTCCAATTTGTTTTGGTCCGATTCTAAATCACCCAATAAATCACCCAATACTTCATGATTATGTATAATTTGTATGAACATAAACACAACAATTGGCTTCTATGATATGATCGGTTTAAAACATAATACAAAGTAAAATAATAAAAGATTGAATTAATTTTTTGCAATTATTTGCAACTTTAAAACATATACCAATAGCCAGTCTTACCATTTTCGACAAAACTAACAAACTATTAAAGATTTATTAAATTTGATGCAAATAGTATTCACTTTGAAAGATTGATTTACACTAAATCCTGATAATGTTGAATAAGTAGTAAACAGTTTCGCTGAAATCAATGAACTTTCAATATAAATAACCAATGAACAAAAATATATTTGTTGGCAGAACTGGTCTTGAGATATATCAGAGTTAATTGTTAAGTCATACTATTTTTGATAGAAATCAATACTCTTTAGAGAACTACTTAATCGTTTGTGAGAAAGAACTGAAGTAAAGAGTTGATAAATTCTCATTCTATAGCATTTATCTTTTTTTCAAGGGCTGTGAATGAGAGACTGGTACTAAAAGATATGTGTGAAATTTGATGTTCACGAGAGCATATCTACTAATTAATGTCCACTACGACAACATCGACAACACTTCGTACCATCGATACCACTTCAACTCAAATCAAGCAGAAAGCAGTTATTAAAGTGTCGTCTAATGCTTCAGATATTTTTAAGTCTTGATTTACTTATTTTTCATGTTATTTTGACTCATATATGACATTAAAATTAATATTACTTGTATTTCTGGACCAATGAGTTTATAATCATAGTTATAAAATATTGTTATTATAAAATAACAATAACTTTAATACCTGTACTGGTGTCTGAATTTTAATCACAAATATCACTATTTGTATATAAAGTTATGTCCCGTTGAAAAAATATATTTAAAGAATTTGATTTTAGGAAATAATTTTTATGAACTATTTATCTTTTTTTCTTAATCTTTAAGTTTATTTTAACTCTACTGTTACAAGTTTTTTGTTTTTCGTTTTACTTTACTGGAAGAATAGTTGAGTACATAAGTTGTAAGTTAAACAAAACTTAATTACCAACAATTAAACTATTAATTCATGTTCAACTTCAATAATATTTAATTAAACATCAATTATATAATTATATGTTATCATAAATTAGAAATTTAATTCACTTAACTTTTGATATAAAAAATATATAATTAAATACTTGTATAATAGCGTCATATATTAGCTGTATATTGAATAAAATCTGAGACTTCTCTTCAACAATTATACACTTAAATAAATTTTTAAAAATTAACTATTATTTACGTTTTAATTTATCATTAATTTTCACTAATTTTACTTAAATATAATTATTTAAATTTTTAGGTGTTGGGTCATTTTTAAGATCTATTAATTTCACAAATCCCACATTTTATCATTAATGAGAATTTTTCTTAAATCTAAAAAATCAAATTTCACAGAAAATAATTTAAATATGATTTGAAAAATAAATTATAATTGTGATCTCACCTAAACCTTTCATTTATTGTAAAAATAAATAGCTGTAAAAGTTCTACTTCAGTGAATTCTTCAATTATATGAAGCCTTCTCTACTTTAATATGAGAAATGTTAAGCAATTTATTATCTCAAAGAAAGGAAAATGAAGCTAAAGGAGAGTCTGAACTATTAAGTTATATCTTTTGTATTATTATAGAAATTCATCACATTTAGAGTTAAACATAGAATCAGAACATAATGATAATGCCTTCATATGATTCGAGAGTTAGAAAATAGGGGATTATTAATGAATTGTCATATAATTAAGTTTATGATGTGAAAGATGTTTTGTTGTAAGCTTATGCCCAAAACTTAATTAAAGCAAAACTATATTTATGATGATGTCTTCAAGAATAATAAATTGTTTCAAAGGCTTTTCTTAAACGATACTCTTTTCTCGTTAGAAGTGTTGGAAACTCCAGTACTACCCAAACCCCGGAGGAATGCCTCTATAGCATCGCCCAGTAATAATGGATCAACAAAATTGATATCATCCCATTGTACAGCTCCAGATGATTGTTCCTTTTCTTCTTCTGCAACCTCTTTATTATAAACTTGATTATCATTTCCACTAAACTGTAAATTAGTTTCTGTAATAGCGATTCGTTGGTCACTAATGGTCTCATTTGATTGTTTGCAAACTTTGCTGTCAACTTCATTTTGATTAACTTTACTTTCATTTTCATAAGAGCTGTATTTTTGTGATTTAGAATCCGTCTTTTTAGTGTCATTGTATTGATTTTTATTACACGTTTGTGCTTCACAGCTATTGGACCGATGAAGACTATTTGATTGCTTTGTTGTGCTGTTTTCCTCCTTATCTGATGATTGCGATCCATATGAGTGTTGCTTTTTAAGTGCCTTTCGCTTAATAGACACATCAATGTTAGTCGTGGGAGAAATTTGCTGTTTTGGGTCCTCTTCTAGTTTTGGTTTTGACACTTTCACTACTTTTGATGCTTCGGAAATAATGTGCATTAAATCTTCTTTCTTGCACACAATTCCCTTTTCTTGAGACGGACCCTGCTTTGCAAGTATTGACTCGAATGGAGAAATCGATCGTTGAGCTGAAGCTTGAGGTGATTTCTCATGTTTGTTGGTATTTGAGTCAGTGTTAACTGTTTTTATATTTTTTGCTACGATTGCGTCGTTATTACAAACTCCAGGAATATCTTTATTTCCCTTTTTTCGAAGTAAACTTAACTTATTTTTTAATAGTTTCCATTCACTAGACTTTTGAACAGGAGCTGATGCGATGGGAGTTTCAATATTTGTACAGTTTGTTTCACTTGAAGCACATTCTTTAGATACTGTGGTTTCGTTTTGATATGGGTTTGGGTTTCCTTTCTTTACTAAACGAATTCCATCAATAGATGAGAGAGTTTTTGAGAATAGCTTCGAGTTTTTCCAGACTGTTCTCTCATCTGGAGATACCTTATTTACAGTTTCAGAATTGGTTACATTGTTTTGCTCTCTAATAGTTTTCAATTTATAGAGCGATCGCCTCAAAGGTAAAGACGAAGAAAGTGGAGAATGCGATGCATGTGAAGCCAGTTCTTTGGTTCTTAAATCAATAGGAATTACTTTTGTGAGACTCGAAGCGCTTCTGTTGAGATCAGTTCTGACTCTTTCGCGTTCCTGTTGCTCACTCGCCGTTACAGACATTAATGCAGTTAATCCTCTATTAGTTTACACCTGAATACAGTTAACTACTCTTCTCACTGCTTAAGCATTAGTGTAATCTTTATAGCGTACCAAAACTGGCCAAAACATCTTAACTTCATTCCAATGAATGGAATTATTCTTTGGCTTTAGAAGTCAGTGCACTTAAATAAACACTAATAGAATGACTTGGATTGGTGTGTTTTTTGTGCGCTCGCTTAATATATTTCAGTCACAACTGATTTACAATCGAACTGAAAATCAATATTTCTCGTTGCGTTAGTTTACGATAATAATGTTGGATATACTGTATTGGATCAAAGTCTGCATTTTTTTATAATGGCTTATTTCAAATATGTTTGCCTCAGCTCAAGTGTGTTTTTTCAAACACAATAATATGTTTATCAATCCAAATGTCTGATGATATGAGAGCTGCAAAATAAGAAGACATAAAAAATAGTTTATTTCTAAGCCTTGAACATAAACAATAAATGTTACTTTTCTAATGTTAATAATGTCAGTACTTTAGCAGAAAACTATGGTACTCTTCTCTACAGTTAATAATAGTAATAATAGTAATTTCATATATTTGTTTTAGTGCCAGTCATCATAATTTTTTTTAATTTATTTTTTCAAATTAATTCATTCATTTGAAACAAAAAATACAATTTTCGTCATAATTTCAAAATCATAAGCATTATTAATAATAGAAAAGCTTAAAAATAAAAAATAGTTATTTATTATCGATTCTTATGAGTTATTTTAATGATTAAAATCTGATTTCTTTGAATTGAGTCTCACTTTATTGGGCACAGAAAAAGATATTTTGTTTAATAAAAGTATGAATTTTTAGTTTATTTTGTAGACTTTTAGAAATACTTATACTGTGTATATGATTATATAACTTAAGAATATGGAATATGGCATAGGACTTAAGTTTTGAAACAATGTTCAAATTCTGACATATAATCGATTCGATAGAACTGCGATAGAAGTATCAAAAAATTCAGTTTTATTGGAAAACTGAAGCTATGAAATAAAAATTACTGTTAAACTGCTGTTAAAATCTTGAGCCAAATTCAACTTATAAAACAATATAAAACAAAAAATTTTAGATTTCTTAAGTATTCAGAAACTTAATTAACTTGAGATCAAGTTTTATTGTTCTTTTCTGTTATTATAAACAAAGAGTCATATGTTTAGAGCTTAAATCCAAACTAAATTGAAAATTGGATTCCAATACAGCTGAGTCACATAAAATTTCCAAAACTAAAGCTTACACTTAGACGCCTGAAAATAGAATCAATTCATAGGATTGAAAATACAGAGCCTGACAAATAGGATTTGTGGACAACTTTGAAGTTGAATAACTTTTGATTGACTCAACCGATTTTAATAAATTATATATTAAATTGAAGATAAAACTGTCCTCTAATGAGATAAAAATAAGATGTGTTTGTAAACAAAAATTATAAGACATAAATCTGACCCGATATTTGAAGGCGTTGTTTAACAATTTTAGGCCTGTAGTGGTCAGAGCGAAGAATAATTGATCACATGAATGACCATAACATGAGGATAACGAATGGTAAGCGATGTCAGTAGCGAAGTGAACCACCCGAAACATATTTTGACATTACTATGTAATTCTCTATGACTTAAAAAACGTTTTTTATAGAGGTTTTGTTTTTACTACAAGTTTGAGATGAGACAATCAATTCACATAAGAACTGAAGAAAATTTTAATAAAAGAATAGGCTTTAATTTTAAATTGGTTTCATTAATTTCCTTCAAATATTTATTGAGTTATTCGACTTCAAAGTTGTTCACAAATCCTATTTGTCAGGCTCTGTAGGATTTATAGTGAATCATATGAAATCATGAATAATATGAAGTGATAGTCAGTTGAACTAAAGGTTAAAGATAAGACACCGTTCAATTAGTACATACTCAAAAAAAAAGAAATGTTTTAGACCCTACCCCCACCCTAACGCATCCGTACGCTCCCATATGCCAACTCCCTATGTAAGTACTCACCCCTTCCACGATTATCGAAAAAAACTTCATTAAAATACAAATCTGTTGTATTGGTGCTATTGGTGGTCTTGTCGGTACTAATGGTCGCTGCGACCATTCTAATAGTGGCGTCGTTGGTCGTTTGCAAACAGGGGTGATTCAAATTTTTAAAAAAAATTGCGTACGGACGTTTTCATATCATTTCTCCCCCTCAATATGTACCAGTACGCATTTGTATGCAATTACAAGCTTTTGCTGAACCCTCTCAACTAATGCGCACGCACTAATTGAATGGCGCATAATATAAATAATTTGAGTTCAGTTCTGAACAGAAACTACAAGGTATTAAAAATATGGATTTCTAAATAATTAATGTTGTCCATAGGCTCAGGCTGGCTAACCTAGACTCCAGGCTCAGCTCAGGCTCTAGGTTTGAGTCTAGGCTCAGACTTTAGGTTTAGAATCCAGGCTCAGACTTTAGGTTTAGAACCCAGGCTTAGGCTTTGGGTTTTAAGTCTAGGCACAGGCTCAGGCTCTAAGCATTACGAGCCTGGGCTCTCCAGGCTCAGGCTCAGACTTTTTGAGCCTATGGACATCATTATAAATAATTATAACTTAACTAAACTGTCATTAAATAAGGTTGTGATTGTCTACATTGTGAGTAACCTCACAGGCTTTTCATTCAATCCAAAATAAATCAATTTTATAGATGCATTGGATTGACAGACAATTTTTCATTGGTTCATATTTTTAGAGAATTTGTTTAGCCCTCAAGAATCAAACTTAGAAAACACAGCATATCTGTCGTTTATGGTTCTTTAAATATGTCAAATGTCAAGATTATAGCAAACCCAATGCTCGAGCTCTGAAATATTACAAATATAACAAAAGTAACTTCTTAATTAAATTTTTGCTTTATTTAAAATGACGCTCTTGTATAAAAACAAGTTACCGATAATTTATATCAGGGAAGAATTCACACTAACGTAAAGATCGCAACCGCTTAACAAATAAAAACGTTCAAAAATTTCTACAAAACATAACATAACATTTTCGTCATCCAACACCTTTTCAGATCTCACCTTTGTCCAAAGTTAGAGTGAGAATTTTACGGGGGGAGCCTGTGTCGGCGCGAGCAGATGCTGCGGGCCTAGGGATGGTTTGCAAACAATGGACATGTGACATCTGTGCCGAACTGATTATATGCTGTTTACCAGTTTACCGTTTGACCGAAATTTATTTTTACATAAGTAATTTGTATTTTATTTACTTCTAGAAGTACTGTACATAGTGTTATATAATTGAGCTTAATGGGTTATGTAGTGCTGATTCAGATCCAAATTTTTAATTTCGTTCTCGTTCCTAAAATTTTTCTATTTTAGTTTCCGTTCTTGGAACTGATTCAACACTAGTTTTGAGACACTTATTATAATCAATGTAAATTATAATATGTTTTAACTAGAGCTCGGTATTTCCGAGACTCGATATTTCGAGACTCTCCAAATATTGAGTCTTGAAAATACCGAGCTCTAGTTTTAACACTTGTACAGTACAGTACCTATATTTATTAATGACTAGGGTTGGAAAAATACACGAAATTTTTTTTCGTCTTATATTATACATGTAAGCCTATTTTTCAGAAAAATATATGAAATATGCAGTGCATATGCAGGCAAAAAAGTAACAAAATATGCAATATATGCATATGCATTATTCCGGATCTTAGTAATAATCCTGATATTTTAGCGCGTAATTATGGTAAATATAACATAACCTCATGCTTTTGATGACAACACTGATTCTTAATGTTTTAGATTATTGAAAAAATGTTCTCAAATACTTGAACTCAAAATTGATTATTTATTATAACGAAAACTTTGATTCTTAGACTTATTTGACGTCTGAAATAAAATATCGATTGACTAATAATTATGTTGAATGCATACAATCAGAAATTATATAACATTCAATTTATATAGTATTAGAAAAATGATAACAATAAGCTTTCACATGAGAGCAACGAAATAGACTTCTCAACTAAGTTTGTGTGATATTAGATTTCAGTGCTGAAGGCTCTCAACCAGAATATAAAATGAATTTCAATTCTAATGTACAACTTGAAGGCTTTAATAAAAGCTGAATTCAATTTTTTGAACTTCAAAATAGATTTCCAATACTTTAAAATATTCGGAATTTTAGAAATGCACTAAATTTTCAAAAAAAGAGATAACTAGACTCAAATTTAAAATAAGTTTTATGTGAAAAAAAGGTTTAATACTTTGGTGCTTTAAAATAATCAATACTTGAAAGCGTATAAAATGTTTAGACTTTCATGTTTTGCTAACAATACTATTACAAAACATGCTCAATGCTGTGTTATATCAGTGATGGTCAACGCTTGAGCATCTGATCCGAGAGAGCCAAGTCTTGAGGAGAATTGTCATTCAGTATAAATCTCTAATTTTTACAAAATATCATTTTTTGTGTTGATTTGTGAATCATTTAGTTTTATACAATTTAGACATATAATCGCTTGTATAGAATCTTTAGAAAGTGTGCTTCGCTTTTAATTGGGTATTCGAGAATAGTTGAATATCGATTTATAAGGTGCTCATTACTCAATATAATTGTGTCGAGAGTGGTCATCACTGACAATACTAAAACACATTTTCTAAACTATAAATATAATGCTTACTTTTACAGTAAATATATAGTACAAAGGATATACAACCTTTTCATGTTAGCGTTTAGTTTGATCAATAAATATTTAATTTTTCAAATTTGTGTCATATTAAGCTCATTTATTTCAAAAAAAACATGCGTTCTTAGGTTCTAACACATATACCACAGAGTTTTGATCATTAGTCCATGAAATTATTAAGAAAACATATAAATTTATTTAGCATCATCAATTAAACCAATTTCCATAAGAAGGGCCTATGCGTATAGCACTTTGTATATACTCATAGGCCCTTCTTATGGAAATGGGTTCAATTATTGAATAAAAATCAATATCTCAATGAAAATTGATTAGGTATCCATAAATTAAAACAATAGTTTGAATGAATTTATTTTATACAATATCAAAGTATCTCAATTTTTATCTCGCTTTGTAAGTGCCTATCTATTAAAATATATAGTACTGTACAATATATTATACTGTACAGTACAGTGTACAGTATAATTTCTATTAATGAGTAATTGTTTCAATATAAGTGGAATTTTGAACAAATCTCAATTTTAATAAATAGTTCACCAGATTTGATAATAGAAAATTTTACTCTAATAATACACCATTACTTTGAATATACTAAACACCAATTCTTACTTATGGAAATTGCATTTGTTACGTAAACAGAATACTTATATCATAAATTTATAAACGTATACTTTATTGCTGTTAATAAATACATAATTTTATTGCTGCCAACACATTATTTCCTTATAAACACATCTCATAAAGTGGCAAAATCTTGTATTCATTTTCAAAGTCTCAGCATTAGTGATATGATAATCAATTTTTAATTTATCTTCCATTCACTTTTACACAGATTGTATATATTTTATAAATTGTTTGTAATTTCAATAGAATTCAAGCCATTTATTTAATATTGAAGTAAATCTTAAGAACATTACTATAATTGATCTGAAAGTGCAAAACATTTTTGAATAAAAATATGAAATTTGGAAAATAATATTAAACAATGGAATATTTTTTGAATAATGGCTTTTCTTTTTTCAAATTTTATTAGTAGTATTGAAGTAATCAATTCAATACTCTATATGTACTATAAAGAAAACTCTACTTTTGAAATATGTTTTGAGTTCTGTTCGAGTTTAAGTTTTAAAACACAAGAAACAATAAATATATACTGTATGTGATACTAATATGAGGCGAGTCTACAGGTAAACCAGAATTTGCAATCAAAGGCCTAATACTGCTAAATAAGCTAATTTACGAATAATCCATATTCCTGAGCCATTAAATCTCAACTCTAAGCCTATTATCATTAAATTTTACCTAAAATTCGTTAAAGTTATAATTCAATTATAAGATACCTTTCAGCTATGCTTTATTCGCCATAAAAAGTAATTCAATTATTTTAATGTTTCAAATACGACAAACTTTGAATCGCTCTAATGATAATAAATCTATACTAATTTTACAGACCTCTCCGTGTTCAACATGTTTTGTACCACTACTTCATGTCATACAATGCACATGTGATTTGTCCCGCATGGCAACAAATCTATACTATTAAGAGCCCTGAGTTCGTTTGTAATACAAACAAATGAGAATGCAGCATTAATTGTAATTTACCTCTACAAATAGTACTTTATGTGCACTGTAGAGGGCATTCGTTTTTACTGAGATATCATATAAATATAAACGCTTTAACAATGCTATTGTTTAATGGGTTTAATTACAATAAAATTAAACGTAATTAAATTAAAAAGTCGCGAAGTAGCGGGTACTGCCTAGTGTTATATCAATTTTTTGTTTAACATGTTTTTATATCTTTTGACAATTCGTTTTTTCTTATTCCCTGTTCTAATACTAAAACAAACAGATAAACTACATGTTGAATACTTTGTGTAAGATTTTAAGCTTAGTCTAACTCGATTGCAATAAAGATTACTCCAATTCTCATAAGACATATGTTTGTATATATAGCTAAGAATAAGCAGAGAACAGGTGATAAATAGGCATATTATTGGTATAGGTTTAATGTATGGATAATATAAACAAATTATTATTCTGATTGTACTTAATTTTATATTTGATTATTAAACTGGTGTCTAAACCATGATTTTGGAAGGAATTAAAACAGAGCAGAGCTATTGTAGTGAAGTAAAACAGAACAAATAATTATTTCCTTAGCAACCTTTTACGTCGCTTATAAGCAAGGTAGGGAATTTTCGTGTGTTAAAAGAACTTAAAGAATCGGAGGCAAAAAAGAGCCAAATCCAATTTAAATCTTTTTTCATTGGATATTTAAGATTTGAGTCCAAATAATTGAGACTCAAATTTGTTATACCTTAATATAAATTAATTTGGTGTAAATATTGCATAGTATATGCATTAGTAAGAAAATGCCTTTAAGTGCGCAACAAAAAAATCTGAATCATTTTTGATTAAATTATATTATTTTAATCATTTCTTTAAAAAAAATTTGCTTTTAGTATATCGTGAGACTTCACTAAAACTTCACAGTTGTGAACATTTTAGAGTTTTTGATTAATTTGTTTTAATATATTATTTTTATTAAACAAAAGAAAATGTCTTAAATCGGAATATATTATGAATGCATAAAATGCGTCAAAAATGTGGGCAATAATTTGGATAATTATGAATTTAAAAATTGAGTTAATTAGTACCATAATATTCCTCAAACTTAGGCGATTATATGGGTCTTATATATGGGTCTTTCGAAGATTAAACTTAAGGAAAAAGAGCAGAAATTAGCGACAAGTCTTTTCTCTACGCATAAGTTGACATGAGAGCCATATGTGAGACGTAATGCATTGCTTTTATTAATATCTATCTCACTAAATTCAAATTTCAATTTATAATTTATAAGATTAGTTCATTTAATCTCTCTGTTGGCATTTATTTTAATGCCATACGTTTTAAATATTCTAAATTTGCATAAAAATGAGACAACACTTTACTACTTTCAAAAAAAAATTCATAAAATAATTCATCCTTTAATTCAAGAAACAAAAGCTCAACAATTCTTAAGAGGACCATTGTTATGCAGATATTTTTTGCAGTCATATTGAGTTCAATGAAGAAATTTTATGAAAATTCTTAATGAGAAGAAATCGATATTAAGAAAAAAATCAATAAAATACACATAATATTGAGTTTTGTGAAACAAAAGTATTGATACAGAAAAGTTAACATTTGCAACAAATGAATTACAGATACTTTTGAAGTGTAATCGGAGCGAATAACTTATTACTAAAACACAACCAACACTTTATTTGATTAATGATCCATAAGAATAAACGCTGAGAAAGAAAACTAACGAAACTCAAACTCAAATCTATAAAATCCTTGCTATTCAATAAAAGTGTTTTCTACTAAATCTAATTCTATTTGTTTTGTTTTGTATATCGATATCCAATTACGACACTAGTCGTACTTACGCACGCTTTGGACCATCACTCGGTGTTATTAAAATAAAAATTATTTTATTATATAATGCAATGAGAATTACTGAACTACACGACTATATAAAAAATCAAAATGAAGCAAATGATATAAATAATTAAAATCAGAAAATTATATATATATGCGTTTAAAATGAGTGCTTCATTTAATATCTCATGTGTTAAGACATATCAGTGCGTAGTATTGATTTTTAAATGATCTTCATTATAATGGAGTTTAAGACAGAATATCTTCAAAACAAAAATCCAAAAATGTGATGCCTCTACTCACTAATGTAAGGCAGTAATCAAAACAAGGCATCCACTACAGTAACTTTCTTCTTAATGTTCTCTCTACTTTTGTTGAGCTTATTCATATTCCATAATATTTATCACTTTATGTACAGCTACTCCCAAAAAGTTGCATTTTGATCCAGTCATTGAAAATTTTATTTTATTCAAACTCATAAGAGACCTAACATTGCTATATATAACTTGTCTTTTCAACTTTTTAAGGTTTAATCTATTACTTTCATTAATGAGCTCATTATGTATAGAAATAATGTATTTTCTAAATTATTTCTCAAACCCTTATGAATCCGCATCTTTTTCTGGATTTTGCATATAATGTAACTTTTTGGGAGTGATTGTACTCAAACAAAAATAAGTTCTTATAATCCCGGAAAAGATGCGTAGAGATAAGGGTCTGAAAATTAATTTCATTATTTGACTAAATGTTAGTTCTCTTATCAGTTTGAGTAAAAATAACATTTTCAATGACTGGAGCACTGTCTGAAATAAGGGGTTATCTCATATATGAACTATATCGAGAAAAACTCAATACACGCAGAGACTATAGGCATGCGCTTTAGATTTCTAACTGTTTGTACTGTATTTACAGATCTGATGAACAGAATTTACAAAATTAAAAAATAAATTGCAAAAAATTTTCAATTGCAACATATATTGATTTTAAAAATCTTAGGATAATCTTAATCTTAATCTACAAATGGCCCCCAAAACACGCATTTTTCTCTCACCTTAACATTAATATCTATTTTAAAACAATTAAAAATATAAAAGTTTGCCATTTTCTTTCATTTTTTTATCTGTTTTGGTCTAAATTTATTATTAAAATAAGTCTTAAAATTTTTAGTTTATTAAAAGTGCAATAATATGAAAAATATCATTAGTTTTTAGCCCACTTTTAGAGTGCGAACCAACGGCAGTCGACCGATAGAATTATTTATCATAAGTCGGTCTTTAAAAGGTATAAATAATTACATTAATTCAATCAATAAAGTAATAAATGAAGAAAATCCCTTTATATTTAGTTCAAATTTAGTCAAAATAAGTAGTTTTTAATATTTTTATTAAGTTTTTATACTAATGAAAACCTTTAAGAGAAGTGTTTAGTTGTCTTAACTTTAAGACAATATTTAGGATTTTTTAATTAAGATTATTTTAAACATAAAATTTTATCCTAAGATTTGTTCTAATCTTAAGTTTTTCTCTTAGGATAAAATAGTGTGGTGAAACACAAAGGTCCTAAGATCTTATCCTAACCCTGGATTTTACACAACTTTGTTTGAGTGATTGTACTGTTGTAACATATGGTGAAACTCTGTCATTGTATTCCCAGTAGTGAAAAAATTCCACTATTATTTCCATTGAATGCTGAAATTAAAAAATTATTAGAATCAAAATTGAATAGGCGTCAGCAGAATCATTGTAATCTGAATGCACGTGCAATTAAAGTGGAAGTTCTATTCCTTTATTCGTTATTTCAGTTCTAATTGAATAATCAAAAATTTCATTTAAAAGATTTTCAATAGAAATGAAAGCTTGCGTGCGAACAGACTAATTGTATTCGCCATATAAACAAACATCTAACAAAGTTTTTGTTTTCAGTGGATTTCTATTTAATTTAGGAAAAGAGTATTAAATAGTATTAACTCCAATTCAAATTATAGTTAAATTCCTTTCAGAATAAAAGAAAAATATAAATTTTTCGAACAAATTTTCTGCTTTTAAATTAAATTAATTAACAAACAATTAATTAACTTAATGTTTACCTAACATTTCTAATTTTAGTACTATTTCTGTTTTATTATGGATATAGTCTTGAAACCTATTTCAATATATGCTCCCATTGTTATATAATACGGGCTAAAAGTGGAGGTTTTTCAATGATTCTTTAGTATTTGAGGCGATAGCTAACGGATAAAAATTCTGCTGAATAGCGTTTCGTTAAGAAATAAGACTAATGATAAGTTATTTGATGAAATTAGTTATCGCACTATCTCAACAGAACGTGATACCTCCAGATAGGGGTGGACCGGTGTTTACTAGTGTTTGATGAGTAAACATTTTTTACAAAAAGTAAAGTAAAAGTATTTTCAAAAAATATTTTACTCCAAGAGTAAGTTAGAGTAAAAGTAAAATACAAGTAAATTGATAAAACATATATTTAGGTACTTTTTGTAAAAATGAGCACAAATTCTCGTTATAATTAAACAAATTCCGTATTCCAGACAAACAATCTCCTGACACATTATAGTTTACACTTTACTAAACAGTAAAAGTAAAGTAAAAGTAATTTTAATTTAGCCCAAAAAGTAAGTAAAAGTAAAGTATTAAAAAGTATTACTCGACAAACACTAGTGTTTACCCACTACTTTCCAAAAGCAATTGGTACTTACAAGTATTTTTTCCAATATTCGCCAATTAATGAGTACTCGTTAAATGACGAATATTTCCAATTACTTGAGGTCTGTTAAGAGTACCTATAAGTTTAGGGCTCATTAAGCTCTCTAAAGCTCATTCAAGAATAATTATGAGTGTTTTTTTAATTAATTAATCTATTCATTAATTAACAATTATCGCTCATTTATATAATTTTACGATAATATGGGAACAAATATTTATAATTAAAGAAATATAATGTGACTTCATTAATAAAATGTTGTTTTTATGAATTACATAATAATTGTTTAAGTATTGAGATTTATGAATAAAATATTTATTGAGAATTTTTTATTATCGGATAAACTGAAGCCTGCAATAAAATTTTGAAATGAATGTAAATTTATACTCAAACTACCTTTTAGTACTCTTGAGTACCTGTAAAAATAAGTACTGGGTATTTCACTGAAGTTGGCACAGAGTACTCGAGTACTCTTAGTTACCCAGTTTTCCATCAATAAATGCTGGCACAGGCCCAGAAATACCTTTGTTGTTTTAAAAACTAAAGTAACAGGATATTTAAATTAATTCAACAGCTAAAGCACATCGTGCATAGTGAATCTAATTAAAAAATTTTTTGATTATTTAGCAATATTTTATCAAATTTTTTCTATTTTCTGTTTTTTCCTGAAACTTCCATAAAAAATTACTTTTGAATCAATAATTATCAGATTAATAATTTCTGATTTCGGTCAAATTCGGTCAATGACCGAAAAAAGCCATCAGTACGGATAAGTCAAGCAGTCATTTAAATCAAATATAGAAAAAAATTTATCATAATTTTATGAAATTAATGTTCTAAAACTCAATTCACGATTAATTATATTAATCCATACTCTCGTAGATAGAAATTTCAGTTAAAATGCAATAAAGTATGGTCTTGTATTCTTCAACTTCTATGTAAATTAGAGTTCATTTATATCAGAATTTTAGTTCTAAGAAC
>JAQGCH010000210.1:0-28649 GCA_034699485.1 Nanhermannia elegantula
GAGAGAGAGAGAGAGAGAGAGAGGAGGAGGAGTGTGTGTAGTGTGTGATACTTCATATTGTTTGGTTACTTACGTATATTGCATTTAATTTGTTTTCTTATAAGTACGTAAATTTGAATTTACGTAAGATATATATTAATGTTTTCGTTTACAGTACAATACAGTACATTCAGTCAAACATGAGATATAACCAGAAAAAAGGAGTTATATAGAGTTAAATCTCCTAAATGGTGAATCTGGAGCTACTAAAGGACGTTATTGAGACTTAAAAATTATTATGATTTATAAAATTAATTATAATTGAATTTTTATTATTTATTTGAGATAAAAAGCATTACAAATCTGTTACAAATAGGATAGTGAATGCTCACAACAGGCGCACAACTACTAAGAACTTAATTGCATTTCTGGAGATTTCTATCACCTGGTTCTTCACCTCAAAAGTTTTGTATCCCACTGAAAAGTGAGTTCAAGAAATATTCTGTACTACTGGCAGTCCATAAATAAAGAAATCGATAATATCAATAATACATTAGAGAAAAGTTTAATTTACTAAAAAGGGAGCTTTTCTGTTAATAAAAATTGAATAATACTTAAGTATAATGCTAGGAATGTAAACATAAAATATAGTTAAGAATAATGTAACTTAGTTTAAAGGCTTTGTTATTTTCACAAATTGAACTGAACCACAACTTAGAAATTAGATGAAATTTCGCTCCTTTTTATGGGCCCGCCTTATATACAAATACTATATTTATATCTATATTATTAACTAATGATGAACATAGGCTCAAAAACCTCAGAGCCCGAGCCGGCTCATAAACCCAAGAGCCTGAACCTGAGCCTAGGCTCAAAAATTTTATAAACAGCCTTATACTTGAAAAATAAACGAATTTAATGCAAAATATATTTAACTTATTGATATTTTTGTTTTAAATGAATCATAAGTTATGATTGAATGTAAATTTATTTATTTTTAAAAATTGTTTTGTATATATTTGCAATTAGAAACTTAAAGCATTTAGATTTCACTCAAAGAATACTAAAAATTATATCCTCTATTAAATGCAATATTTAAATTACATAATCTAATAAATAAACAATTAATATCAACTTTGGCATTCGCAGCAAATATTCACGCCCTTTGAGCGAAGCAATAATATACACTAATATCACATTAGCAAAGTTTTGTCGAGTTTTGAATACAGGCTCATCAGGCTCAACAGTCTGAGCCTCAAGCCTAAGCCTGAGCCTAGGTTCATACCATCGAGCCTGGAGCCTGAGCCTGGCGAGCCTAGGCTTGAAGACCTTATAGCCTGAGCCTGAGGCTCAAAAAGGGCCCTCGAGCCGAACTTAGAGCCTAGGCTTAGGCTAACCTATGTTAAAAAACAATGAATATGTGGCCGGCATATAGCAATCAAAGAAAGCAGCTTCAGGGGATCGAACTCATGACCCTTCGATAAAGAGTCCGATGCCTTTGAGTTTGGGCCATCCCGACTCCCTGTGCACCCTCATCTCAAATAAAAGTTAATTAATTTCATAAAAAGTTTTATTGTATTGTACTTTTGAGAAATGCTTGAATTACAAAAAAATTATTATAATAACGATTTTTATGTTTCTACAAATCATAAATCTATGAAAAAAATCATCAAATTTTTTCTTATTTTTTATGCCCCTCACTCAAAATTTTCTGGCTACGCCACTGCTACAATTGATATTTTACTGTTGATTTACAGATAAGATAAAGTGTGTTTTAACTCATTAATGATTGATTGCCATAATAGCAAAAACTCATAAACTATAAGAAATTATTTTGTAAGAAAATAGGCATTTATTATATTATAATTATATTTTTTGGTTATTATTAATTGTTGACTGATATCTTCAAATTAAATTAAAATTTTTAAACAAAATTAAATTAAAATTGAAGTGAGTTAGAGTGTTGAGAAATTGAGTTACTTTGAACACTGGTTAACATTAATAAAACTTTATTTGTTATAATATAAGCACATTATTAGAAGAAGTGCTCTGTCTGAAGGCAGTGCAGATACTTAACATTGAACGAAAAATTTTTATAGTAAATTGAGGACCAGTTTTGGGGGTAACTAATGTTTTAGTAATTGTAATGATGGTTAGGCATGAGTGTAAGTATTGGATGATCTGTTAGTTCAAGGTTAACATGAAGTATGACTTTATCATTCATAGAAGCGAATGACAGTTCACTTTAAAATTAATCTTAAATTTAGTTTTAATTTAGTTTAAATTAATTTTGAACCCCTCTTATCAAAAATCTCGTGTAGTCTTTACCACGAGTTTTTGGGGTCAGCCTGGAGATATTAGCCCCGTTATTAAATTTTTTTATTAAATTAATTATTTTATCATTTTCTGTTTTTAACTGCTTTCATAAAGTTTTAAACTATAGAGGCAGTTGAAAAAATTTCCCATAGACTTCCATTATAAAAATTTTTGTTTTTTACAATGGGTTTCTATGGAAAAAGTAAAAATAATTTTTAAACCAAAATTCCAGCTTTCCCCTTGGCGGCTTCGCGACTCAACGTTTATTGATAGGTTAGGTTTATCATTACCTGGCACTTAACAATTAAAAAAAAATTAAAAGTGAGGCGAATGTCCCACCGTTTGTGTTATGCTTAATTATTAGTATTGATCTATAGAAATAACACTTAAAGCCTGAATGAGAATATTGAAGTGCTTTTGAAAATGTTGATTTTTAATTAATGCAGGTATTTATATACAAGTATAATATTCTAATTACTTAGAGTATTGCTAATGAGTTGAAAGTTGCAATTTCAAAATCTTATTCTTTACAGTTCTTCACATTTGTGACTTCTTTGTACAGTACAATACAGACTGTAGACTCTATTCTTACAACTTTCTTGTATTTGCGATTTCAATGAAATAAAATGTATATAATTTTTATTGAGCAAAAAGTAGTAAAATTCTTAAATTTGATAAATTACTTGTTTTTTGACTGACGAATAAAACTATACCAAAGAATTGCAAAGCGCAGCACTATTTGACATCAGTCAACAAACCATGACAATCATCGATTCACGTATTGGTACAACACAACACATTTTTGATTCAAACTAATTTCGTTTGACTGAAGGGAAAGCCATAGTATTATTTGCAGGTGTTATAAAAACAGCATTTATTTCTATATAATAATATTTCATTCACAGACAAAAAGAAGCACTGGCAGGTTGTGCTAATACATGTACTGTACAACCATTCTTTAAGATTCTATTTGATTATAACCCTATTTTATATAATACAATAAACTCCATGTTGACAATTGAGATAATCAATAATTTCATTTTAATTAAGATATAAGTTATTCGTTTAAATTGTTTGTTTTAATACTTTTTATCACAGATCCCAACAAATCTGATTATAATTTATCCTTTATTTAAATTTCATATATTTATTAGTCGTTAAATTCTAATTTATTTTAGAAGTCGTTTTTAGTTCATATTGTGCAACATTGTGGGGGGGGGGGGGGGTTGAATTTATAAAGATCGAATTGAGTCGGGTTGCGCTGGGTCCTTTAGAAAATTACTCAAAAAATTATATTATTGGAAAATAAGTTTTAATTTAACGATTCGTTATATTATTATTAATAGTTAACTATTTATAAGTTTAGATTTTAAAATTTATTTGTTACTAATTCGATGCAAAGAAAAGAGGCATTTACTGTATAATAAAGCTGTCCCAAAGCTCAATTTAGACGAACCGAACCGCACCGCAAGACTGAGACCCTAGAGCCGAACCGAACCGCTTGCAAGAGTCCACGAACAGCACAGCACTTCGGTTAACCGCAAATATTTAGATATGACTTTAAATCAACCAATAAATAGTAAATTAATTAAAATATAACTTCAAATCTGTCAAAAAGTAGATAATTCAGTCAATTATGAGTTCAAATCCATACCTGGACAACCAGTGAACACCCTACCCCCACCAAAAATATTTGAAAGTCAAAATATAGTAACTTGGAACTAGATCGTCCTTTTGTTTTTATTTCCTAAAATATTTTTCTGAAAAATTAAAAAATATTTTTCTGAAAAATTAAAAAAAATTTTTTGTTCTCCCCTTTGATTTTGATAAAAAATATCAAAATTTATTAAAAAAATTTGTAATCAAACGATGGCATTAAAATCTATTATTTTTAAATAATAATCCAAAAAATGTAGAATTAAAAAAAATTGGTGCCAAAATTTTTTTGGTGGAAAAACTAAATTTTAGTAAAAATTGTCTATTAAACAAGATGAGTTTTTACTCCTTCCTCGGTTTTTCAAAATATGTTGAGAATAAACCCTCCCAAATGTTTTGAGCTTGTCCAGGTATGGTTCAAATCAGTCAATAACTATTTAAATAAAGTTTTATCAACATATTTATCAATAGTTTGTTTATTTTCTAAATCATAATAAATAAATTTTTATATAGATTTTAAACGTATATAAATCAATAAAAGAGCAATCTTATGTTTAGCACAAATAATTCATAGCTGTAAAAGAATTTATTTATTTACTTGGAATTTAGAGGGGAGGAGTGGCGTTACGCGCTATGGCTTCTACTTTGGATCAAAGGGTCTGAGTTCGAACCCTAGGCGTGGCTATTTTCTCTGCTATATGTTGGCCTCATATTCAGTGTATTTTAAACACCCCTATAGCCTGACGCGCTTGCCCACACCGACACATGTTCCACCTGTAAGATCTCACTGGTTTAACATAGGCTTCGGTGAGATCTCCTCTCATTAGGGAGTTGACTGAAGAAAACGTTAAAACTTGAAATTTAGTAGTACATGAAATAATTTGCGGTTCTGCGGTCCCCCACATAGGTGAAACTCGAACCGCACCGCGAACCTCAGACATGCGAACCGAACCGCACCGCGGTCCCCGCGTGCAGCTTTACTATATAACTCAAAAGATGAGCTCAAAAGAATTGAACCCTCGTTCTCGTGTGCACTACACAACAGGCACTATCCAATTGAGTTATCAGTTCAATTCATTTTTTGATTGAGTTTTATTTCATAATTTAATCAAAATCTGGACTTCGAGTTATCTATCAATATATAAACTAAAGCAAAAAGGTATTCCTTAACACCAAAGCAATGCAAGTATTGATCCAACTTTTGTTTGATAATTATTCTAAAAATAACTGCAAAAGCTTTAAAGTTTTGATTTTTTTTCTTAACCTTTAACTTATATACTAAATAGAATTATTGTCACATAATGTAAGTTACATTTTTGTTCTTTTAACAGAAGCACTACCGTATGTACTTTTATGATTTATACTTCAAATGCTTTACTTTTCATAATAAAAATAATATAAATGACTTTTTGTATTTTAAAGAATTTCTTTGAATTATTATTCATCAACACTAATAAACTTATGGTTGAAAAAAGTTTTGTAGTAAAAAAATCAATTGTTAGTTAAAATAAAAATTCGGAGGATTCGGTAATTACCGTATTTGTCAAAATGCTAAAATACGTTTACTATTGAAATCCGAACAATTACATGTCTATACCTGAAAATTGGATCAAAAATCGATAATAGAACACATAATTTTTTCACCCTTTTGAGTGAAGCCTCTGCAGAGCTGCACAAACCCGTCGTCACAACGGAATTTTTAGTGGTAATGACAGATGCATGTTCATCGGCAGGTTTCGAGTTTGGTCCCGGTCTGGGACTACTAATTGAGTTATTATTTCTGCTCAAAAGTCAGTATATTTTTGTAACGTTCAATCATAATTATCAACAATTATTAAGAATGAAAAAGCATTGAAAAAATGCGTTGAAATGAATTAATTTGTATACACACTCATAACTCTTTCTCAATATCACTTCTGATAAAATATTATTAATTGCAAAGTTAAAAATTAATCTAAAATCAATACTCAGAATAAAAGTTAACTCACTTTCTACTGAAGATTAAGATATTTCAGAACATTATAGTAAATTATGTAAATTTCATTTAAAACACAAATTCAGCTTAGCTTTTGTTCCCTTACTGTACGTATACTTTTGATTTTGATTTTATACAAAATTCAATAAATCATAAATGAAAACTTCTATCACAGTTCAAACACGTGAAATCAGTTTGAATGCAATATTTTATATATAACATATAGATATAGAATGTAAACTAGATATAAATCATTTGAAATCTCAACATTCCTATCAGTTGATCATATATTAGAGTTTTATTAAATTCAGATACAAAATGGAATGCATTGTACAATAAAAGAACATTTCAATATCAGTCACATTATATGAAAATTGAAAAATTTGAAATTTTAGAAAATGAAATAATTGCTTATTATCAAGAATTCTTTATTAATTTTAAATTTAAGAATCCAAAGAGAACTTTTATATTTAAATAAGGCTTTGAAAATTGGAAAATTCTCTCTTTCAGTTTTATTTTCATTTTTTAAATGACATTTAAATTCTTTCAACACTAAGATATTTCCTGAGTCACAAAAATATTTTACAAATCATACAAATGAATTTTGTAGAACTTTGCTTAGAAACATATCCGATATCTTGTGATACAGCTAAGGATAAAGTTGACAGAAGTGCACATTCATTGTGAAATTTAAAAATATTTCTTACTTTTCGAGATAATAACTCTCTACATAAAAATTAGTTAAAACTTGTATTCCTTTTCATAAAAATTATTTAGAATAATATAAAGGTGTGATATTAATCAAGCTATACCTTTAATATATGAGAATAATATTTTAAATTAGTTTAAAAACTATTGACTAATGTTTGGTGAAATCTAAAGCAATGGATAAAACCGAACAATGAAACCAAAATTCTTTTGAAGAAAGTAAATGTTGATATTTGTTTTGATATAATGGTGTGTTTATACAGTAGTAAACTTATTATGATTATTATAAATTTTATCTTCTCATCGCATGTTTTTCTTACTTTGAATAATTGTGAATAATTCATAGCAACTGATATTATGCCAAATAGAGTTTGCTAATAAACATAAAACAAATTTGCACGGTTGGTTGATCGTAACCTTTAAATTATATATAGATATTAATGAAGTTACTCAATTAATATAAAAATCAATTTCTCATTCACAAATTAGTGAATAGTACAGGTGGTACAGGTTAATGAGTATCTCATTGGTACAGGTATAACATGTTTTGCGTTTAAAAATTGGGTTCACTTAAGCCTATATTAAAAATTTTATTAATCGATTTAATATTTATTTATAAATATTAATATCAATTCGTTATCAAAGAAGACATTTTCATCACCAACTCCCTTATGAGAAGAGATCTCACTGAAGCCTATGTTGGAAACCAGTGAGATTTTTACAGGGATAACCCCGTGTCTGCTGTGGGCGAACGCTTCGGGCCGTGGGGTTGTTGAAAAACAATGAATATGTGGCCAACATATTGCAGAAAAAAGAGCACGCGCCTAGGGTTCGAACTCACAGCCCTTCGATCATGCGTCCGAAGCCATAACGCATCGCACCACTCTCTCCCAATTTAAGTAATTATTAAACATATTCCAAACACAAAAACTAGTAATGTACTGAAAATTTGCTATTAATGATGCTACAAATTCAAAAAATACAGAAAACCGACCGCTACTGAAAGGTTATAGAAAATAACGGATTCGTCACTCATTACTGATTCAAATCATTCATCATTATTATATTTATTTTTATTTTGTTATATTGTTAAATATGATATCAAATTAAACTAATTAGTTAACATTTTTCTTAATAATTAATCAAATAAAATTGTTTTACTGTATTTTTTGTATGTTTCAAAAAGCAGGCTTTCATGCATTAAAACAAAGCATCATTTAAGATACATAATTAATAAAAATACTTAAAACTTCAGCTCTAACTTACGGATTAGCTTTAGTTCTCATAAACTTTAGCTTACCTGACAAATGATATCAGTCTGAAACTTGTTTTAAGTTATGATTGTTTCATAATAAGCATTGCTAGAAATTGCGAGTATTGCTAATAAGTTCCTATTAGAATATTATTCAAATACCTGTGTATTAAAATATCTATAAAGGAAGTTAAAGAAGATAGAATTCCTTATGTCCGGTGCTATTTTTAAAAAGCAATATTATTCAATAATATCGCAGTTAGAAATAAAAACTAAGATATTATTTTGAATCTAATTATGATTTGATAAAAGTTTATTTCAATTTTTTTCTATTAAATTTTTTCATCCATCAAATTCATTATTTTGAAGATATCAGAACAGATCTCTGGTAAGAAGGTATTTAACAAGTCTTTAGAATCATAACTTCAGCTTTTAAATTGCCGTCACTTTAATTTTCTTTAGTTCGGTTTTTAAAATGACCTTTTCTTTTATTTTAAAGATAATTTGTTTAAATCCAAAATTAATAATTATAGTGTATTAACAAATCAATACATCGATATATTGGCAACAAAAATAACTCACGAAAAATCTTCAATTAAATGTTTAACTTTGAAAAATAAACTTTAATTCTCATGACAAATATCATTCTTCAATATAATTTTTATACAAATTATCACTTATTTCAAGTTTTAAAATTTTAAATAGATTTAAGTTTAAAATATGTAATTTAAAAAAGAACTGCGTATGTGTAGTTGCCATCGAACACAAGCATACAGTATATAATGATGCTTTGATTTGCAAAGTTTTCATATTTAGCATCCATAGCTTACTTATAAAAGCATAGAATGGTTTAAAAAGCAATAAATATATTATAACTTATAATAAAAATAAAAACCTAAATAAATGCAATGAATCAAAGATACAGCTGCGGCAGCGGTGGCATTATATGACAAAATAAGTGTTGATTTATAACAAATAGTAAAGTGTCTGTGGGCTATGAAGTCAACTGAACACACCATAAAACTCTCGCAGATTCTTGAGAAGGAACCTCAGGAAGAAGTTTGGCTGTGAAATAGCAAATGTATGTGCGCGACATCAATAAAGCATTGAAATCAATGAGCCTTCTAGTGCAGAGATTAGAGATTGTCGTGCATTCGCTTATCAAATAGTGGAAAACGTCTCTTCCCATCAGTATCACATATCCGATTCACAAGCAGTACTATTTCACTAACATATTGCCGAAATTGCATGACTGTCTTCTTTGACATAAAGAACATTGTTTCGCATTGGATTATATGAATTATCATTCAGAAAAAGAACAGGAATACCATCTCCAAAAGTTAATCAGATACTTTTTTGATTGCCATACAACCTAATAATCATTGTCTGTGTGTAATCCGATGGCGAATTATTTTATGACTAATATTATATGAATTCTGTTTAACGCAAAACTAGTGAAATATTATTTGTTAACCCATTAGAAGCTTACATAAAATTATGCGCTTTTAATTGTCATCTTATTATTCAAACTTTTAAAGTTTAAATAAATTTTTGTTAAATAGAAACTGATTCTATTTTTAATGGAAACTTAATGTATTTGAAGAAATAATTCAATTTGACATATTCTTGAAGACATGTTTAAGCTTTTAAGACAAGAGAGTTTTTTTCATAAATCTCTTGTACTGTACTTTCTTATTAGTGTTCCTTCTGATAGATTCAATTTGAACTTAAATACCAAAGAGTTTATTTTCAATTTATTTATCAATATTTGGAATGTAATCATTAGTAAAACATGAGTTTAAATAAGTAATTATTTAATGTTATAAGAAAAGACATCAAAGTATTACATTATTATTTCTTTTAATACTCGTACACCTCATATATAGTAACCGATAAGCAATTAAACCATTCGTTAGAAATGTATTATACAGTACGGTACAAGCTATAAAAGAAATCGATATCAAGTAATAAATTTGATTGTATAATCAAATTCACTTTGTTATAAATGTTTCAATTGTTACAAAAATAATAATTAAAATTCAAATTAATAATTTGTTACCCAAATTTCCCTATCGATTGGCGGATTGTTGCAGAAGTCGGTTTGATTTTGATAGGAAAGGTATTTTCAGTATTATAATCCATATTTTGGCAGAAGAAATAGAATGTATATGCGATCTATTTAAGTGTTGCTTACCGAATTTATTTTTCATAAATTAATTATTCAATACTATTGTAAATTAAAGAAATATTCAAAGGAAACATAGTTCAAGATCTGCCTAATTAACTAATTTATGCAATAAAAAACTTTTCTCGTCACTTGTTTTAAAATTGTTGTCTTATTATATGACTGTTTTTGCATCTTTTTAGCA
Source organism: Nanhermannia elegantula (assembly GCA_034699485.1). Taxonomy (NCBI): domain Eukaryota; kingdom Metazoa; phylum Arthropoda; class Arachnida; order Sarcoptiformes; family Nanhermanniidae; genus Nanhermannia; species Nanhermannia elegantula. The sequence continues at coordinate 10,256 of JAQGCH010000210.1, forward strand.
CTGTAACAAATGCTATTTTGCTTTCATTTACAGTGAAACCTCCATAAGTTAAATATTCCCTATGTTAAAAACCTCTATAAGTCAAACGTAATTTATAAGCAAAACATTGTAAATATATTCTGTAAGTTATTCTATATCTTAAAAACCTCTATAACTTGAACTTGAATTCTGGTCCCAAACGACTTAACTTATAGAGGTTTCACTGTATTTCACATCTAATCTAAAATCTAAGAATCATTTTGAAAGTAATCATTATTAAAATAATTATTTTCTGCAAATTGTTCTCATAATCTGCTAATAAATTATAATTATAGTTATAAATGTTCCAAATAAATGCTGATTAACCAAAAGTCCTCATTTGTAGCTTTTGATTAAAAAAATATAATTTTAAATTTTTCTAAATTACTTTACTTAAGTGAAGAAAACCCAATTTTATCAAATGTTCATTGGTATCAATTATAATAGTAATGATTTTACCTTTTTTGTCAAGTTTTGATTAATTATAATAATATATAGACTTTATTTCCAGCACTGAATAGTAATTATTTTTGTTACTCGAATATCACTTTAAGTGTATTTATAAACCTGACCACAAATTATTTTTGTCAACTAATTTTGCGATCCATTCAATCATAATTATTCGAGCCTTAAAGGCAAGTGTATTTATATGCAAATCATTTACTATTTAAATGCTTGTTTCCATCACTTTTGGACTGAGAAAAATTGATTTTCACATTCTTTTTCAAAGATTTTCAAATATATTTTATAGCCTCCAGTTTTCATTACTTATCTGTTATATAATTGATAAATATTATATTTAATGAGATTAAAAGGATAGGTTTGTGAATAGGATGACAAAATAATTTGTATGTAAAACAGGATAGCATTTTAAAAATTGGTTAAATAGTTATCTGGCGATACTGTAGTCTAAAATTCAGATAAAAATTCAGTTTTCTATCTATAGTTTAATTAAAAAAAACTTAATTCACTAAAAATGTTTACTAAATCAATAAAAATAAATGATAACATTTTATTGAAAAGATATTCGAAAGAGAAGACATATTTGAATGTAAGCTAACATTATTAATAAATGTAAGTTAAATTTGAATATTCTAATAAAACACTAATTTATTCTAAAGATAAAAGATATACGTATGCGATGTATTGTCTTGAGATTTAATAATGAAAACTAAAAAACAAGCTAAATGTAACATTTGTATATTCTACAGGATGTGGGATATTATGCTTACAAATAGCGACATGTCTTTTGAAGGAGACATTACATTTCAGTAAAACATAATGCAGTGGCAACTAATTAAGTAAACATATTATACTTACAATTACGGCATTTATTAATCAATTCTTTCCCTTAAAGAGTTTTTTGATTTTAATTTCATTGATTCAATATTGCAGAGTATAGTAATTTAAATCATAAATTATCGAAAAATTAGGTTAAATATTAAAATAAATACTTAAACTATATTAAGTTTAACAAATAGTTGAAAAGTGAATTCTCAAATATAAATTATAAGACTCGCTCTTATATTCCTCGCGCACTGTTCTCTTATGGGATCAATTGGTTATCTCATAACAAAGTAAATTTCTGTTTTATAGTGAAAAAACTGACAATAAGTTATAAATATTTTTAAGATAGCTTTACTCGAATACAGATCAAGCATTATCTCCTCATTCTTTTCTTACTTATTTATAAGGTTTGAGACGACAATAAACGTTATTTTACAAATTTTCAAAAAGAATATATTAAAGAACATTTTTGTATTTGAAAATAGAATTTTCTTAAAAGCTTTGATAATACAAATGCTTTATAAGGATTAAGTGCTATGACTTTTTTCATGAAACGCTAGTACTTGTAACTTAATTTGAAAAGCGGGCAACGCTTTCAGTTATTTTTAACTGAAGCATAAGTTAATACACTTAAAATTTAGTAATAGATGTAATAGGTTTGGAGATAAAAACTAGAAAAGTTACCGTTCATGTCATACATAAATTAAGAAGCATGACATGGTGTCAGAATTCATGAGATTAATTATTAATGAAAGCGATCATGAGAGACAGTTTGGCTCATCTCTAATACCTGATCAGCATATAATGAAACAAATTTTATTTTCAACATGTTATGAGTTCAGAAAGTTAGGATGCTATGCAAGTTACAACTCCAATATCTTAAACTGTTGTAATTCAGTTCTTTTTTCGATATCTTACTCTTCAATCAACAGAACTCTGTAAATACTTGTAAAGCCTATTATATTGAATATTATTTTAATTTTGGTTCAATAAATCATGTCATTTGTTGATTATTAGGACATTAAGAGCAGTTAAGTATCTATCCTGTGTCAGATATTCAACTTGTGGGACGCCTTCCTCGGTATTTGAGTCCTCCTTTTGCTTACTTTATAATAATAATATATTTTTGGAAAAATGATGAATACATCATATGAAGTTAGAAAAAATAATTACAAAAGTTTTTTCCTTCTACCCATTATTTCTCTTTAAAATAAAACATTTCCGAGGTTTGAGTCATATATTTTGATATTATATATTACAAGTATAAAAAGATATATTTATATAAATACTAACTTTAGATCCTTTCAGATGAAAGGGAAAAATATATTTCTCTATAAAACTTATCATTTCATCTCTTAATCCATAAATACGTAATACTATGGATTAAAACATAATATTATTAAAATTTTTATTTTTAGACCGTTATATAAATACATTTTGATAACATTGAAAGACAAATTCTAATTAATTAATTATTTAATAAAAAACATTTGATTGAAATTGAATGCCATATACTGTACAAATTTTTAACTTTTTATATTTTGAATGGCAATTCATTTTACAAATAAGAATAGAATGAAAGCTTAATTTAATAAAAAGTTAATTCAGATAGTCTTTTATGTGTCGCACATTTCCATATTTATTTGTGATAAAAGCATTTTCTCTAATTTATTTGATTTCATAATGTTATTTGTCATATGCAGAGAAAATATAGTTTCCCTCAATTATACTATTTAAAGCTCAGTGTAATTTATATCTTTTATAAATATTAAAATGGATTATGAATATAAGAATTTATTGCATGATAACAACTTTCAAGTTTTATATGGTTTTTTACTTAGAGCTAATGCATGAAAGTCAGGCTTATATTAACATCTGAATTGTTTTAATAAATGTATCCTTAATAGTATAGGTGTTCCAAAGCAGAATTTTTGCACCCCGGGGGTCAATAATAGCAAATCCAGTGATTTTTAAACAATCTATATTATTAAGAAAATAGAGTGTGTTTGTAACTCAAACCAATTTTAAACATTGTGTGCGTTCATAAAGTAGGCTTTCATGCATTGAAACAAAGCACCATTATGATTCCAAAATTATGAGAATAAGTTTACCAATACAAATAGTTCCCTAATTCCTCACAGATAAGCCGCAGGTAGTTAAGCCCTTTTTCCATAGGATTATTATATATAAATAGGTTAACTACCTGCGGCTTATACGCGAGGAATTAGGGTACTTTATATATATAGTGGAGATGGTATTGGTTCTGAGATATCATATAGAAATAAATGCCATTATTCAACGGGTTAATTATAATAAAATCAAATAAGGCAATTAAGTTGCTGGGGACTTACTAGTAAATTTTTAATAAAAATGAACAAAATATGTGATTGATCCGCCTCGCAGAACACCTATACTTTGGATGAGCGTCCGTACGTCTTTCAGCTCTAAGCTATAAATTTACATTATTATAAAATATATTAAAATACTTAAAGAAATAGGTAATCAAAGTATAACTAAAAATTGAAAATTATTAAACACAAATTATTAATCGGTATCTCAAAACTTTCAAATAGAACATTATTAGTTATTTGAGAACTTAATTTAAATTATTTTGATATGTGAAATACTTTTATGAGAGATTTGAATGAAACTTAACGCAAATATAAAAAATAAATGAATAATTAAACGGTTAAAAGTTAAAAGAAATCTAAACAATTAGAAGCAAACTTATAGTGTGCATAAAACAGTAAATCTGATACATTTGATATAACAATTGAAGCGGAAGGTCGTTGATTTCATCCCGTTTAATATTCTAACTTTTATAGTATATTTAGTTTTCACAAATTTTTGTTTTTACAACTAAAGGTGTATATATTATTTTACTATATTATGTAGAACTTAGAGTATATCATAGATTTTTAATACTAGTAAATAGCATACAATCAGATTATATACAATATGTTAACGTAAAAGAGCTTAAGTTTGAGATATTGTAACTGAGCAACAATTCTGAATAATATAAGCTTCTTATTAGGTTTCTATGAAGATAATACTCTTTATCACAGAAAACAAAGTTCACTATTTCAGAGGTTGAAGAAATTGTATCAAATTATAACTAAAATCACACTTATTTTCATTATATTAGTTAAAATAATTTAGATCCTGAGTAACACTTAAAAAATCCAATGTTTACATCGGAAGTCTGACTGTATAATTAAGCTGAAGGATATGTGTCATATCAGTCAGAATTTTCATTTTATACCATTATAAATGTGTAGAGTTGTTTATTTTGTTGAACCATGAAGAAAACACAAATTTATTTAATTATTTCCATTTTTATTATATTGAATTTTTTAATTGTTAAAATATTTGCATTTCAATTGAATGACTCTCAAAATAGTATGAATAATGAAAGTGTTGAAGAAGAGGATGAAAGTTGGTTTTGGAATAAAGAAGACTATCCCAATCCATATGAAAAGCCTCCATACTGTAGAAGAACTAAGCCTTCCTTTGTTTGTGATCCCGATCAGATCCTAACTAGAAAAGAAGGTAAATGAAGCTAACATTGAATTGATTTATCTTTTAATTATAAAATAATTTTTTGTAATTTTCTAATTTATAATAGTAATAAAAGCAATAGAAAGAATAGTCACTATTTCACCAATTTATAGCGAACTTTCATTTTTTATTTGTCTCAGAACTTTGTTATTCTTTAGAGTACAGTACTATAGAGTGTAGTGGTGGTTAAATTTAAAAATATATCACCAATTAGTGATCAATTTGCTAAAAAATTTCAATTTTTGAGTATTAGTTAAAATATAAATCGTATGTAACTTTTAGACACCATAGAAATTAATCGCTCTATTTTTAGTTAAGTCCCAGGTAATGATTTAACATAAATCAAGCAATCGTTTACTTTATTATTAGCTTTTATTAAATGATTTGTCAATTCTATTAATAAAATTTATTAGTATTTTAAGAAACGTTTAGAAACCGAGAAATGTTTAGAAATCCTTCGATAAAAACCATAAATCACTTCAGGGATTCGAACCGCTGTTATATAATTTGAGTATAGATCAGTCAAAGTTGAACTAATTATCTAAGGATCGTGAGTTCGGAACCCGTACACTGTAATTCTTTGAGGGATATGTGTCGGCCACTTGTCTTTTGTTTTTAAGAGAACGCAATATCTTTAACATTAGCCCAAATCGATTCGCTTAAAACCTATAAAAATCTGACTCTAATTCTGGTCAAAGTTAAGATTTCGTGAAGTAAGTTGATTGAAGATGTTATTTAAATACCAGAGGTATAAAAATTTGATGAGTCAATGATACGAATTAGCCTAAAAATCACTTATTGATAAAAAAATTTATTATTTAGTTTAATTGAATATTGATATTCATAATGATTAACCAGTATTTAGCGATTTTTGGTTAGGGTTATGAAATAAGAAAAATCATAGATTTGAAAAAAAGAGATTTATTTGAATTGAAAAAATATTTCTACAGACTTACACTTAAATGCCTCGATATGCTTGGCTTTATAGCTGAGGCACGACCGTGTGATTTCATGATATATATCTAAATTTGGTTTAAAATTTAAAAAACTAGAAGTCAAATACATTAAACCTCGATTTCATTTATCAGAAAATTAATCTTTTTTGTTATTTTGTTCTCAATGAAAACAATAAAGCTAAGAATGACTAAACCCTATTAGATTTTAGTTAGAGATTACATTACGTACGTTAGAGACGTACAGTACATACTTTTTGTAATTACAGGCAATAAACAACTTATAATATCGAAATATACGCAATATTTTATTATGTATTTGATAATTTTTTATCTCTCACTGAACAAAAAATTAAAATTGAAATTTTAATGTAAACAAAACAAACTTTTGACTCTAACAAGAAATACATCTCATACTGATTCCCAATTTGTTTAAATAAATATATGGAGAACATGAAAGTGTAATCAATAGTAAATTACATTTTAGGGATTATCAAAATTTTTGATATTTCACGAGAAAATATCAATAGACGTTAGAATACTAGTAGTAGCGAATATTGAATACTAGCAAAATCTTTTTTTAGACTTTGCATATAATAATCTATTTATAACTCAAACTTTTTTCATTGTAGGTAATCTGAGCTTTTTTGACATGTTTTCAATTTTTGATGCAAAATAGTTTTCTTTAGTTCAGATTCTTATCCTTCATCTAATATTAGTCTTAATTACATACAGTAATTAACTCATAATTGATTAAAACGCATTAAATTTTATGGTGACTTTTCTTTAGGATACGTATAAGAGATAGAAGATTCTAATTTTATACAGAGGTATACGTATTGGTTAGTGTATGCTTTTCTCAACAAAAAGTCCGTCGCCAAGCCTTGGTCTTTGATCTTTGTTAACAAATAAGGTGGACTTTTTGCTGAGAAAAGCACACTGTAAGGGTTTGTGCAATTTGAACAGTATTATCACAATTATTTTATTCATGTACTGTACACCGTACACGGTTCCCGAGGATAAACCGCACCCATGTATAAATCGCAAGATTGAAAATTGTCACTTTTCCTAAAGAAATAGTGACCCATATATTAACCGCACCCCTTGTATAAACCGCAATGAAAACATGTGCTGTAAACATTGAAATAAACACAATTCAATGACAGAGTATTAAAGGGGGTATAAAATATTGGAAATATTTTGGGTTAACAAGTTATTTATTTAAGCGAAAAACAATCTCGAAGAGAATTTTCCGAATGGTATAGTTGCAAAAGCAATTTTGATAGCAATTATTCATTTGTAATTTTGATTCAAACGTCAATAAATTTTAATTTTAATTTCCATATATAAATCGCACCTCATAGATAAACCACAAGCTTTATTTTTTGTAAATTTTCACTTATTTACTTAAAAGTCGAATTTCCCATTCAAAAGCATTGAATTCAACTTATAATCAAATTTACATAAGAAATGATATAAAAAATACTTATTTTATATTTAAAAATTTTCTGTCATAGAAATTAAAATCGAAAAAATCTATTTATAGGTATTTTTTGGTGCAAAATTAGAAAATGAAAATAATTTTTGACTCCGGCAAATACCTTTCGAGTTATTCAACTTTTTTTGGTTACTATTGTTAATTATATTCATTTGTTAAATGAATAGCATTTCAATGCTTTTCAATGGGAAATCCGATTTTTAAAATGCCATATCTATAAGGGTTATGTCGGGTAGCATTTTTGATGTGGATATTTAGTTATGATATGACATGACAATTATGCCATAAAAATATTTTTTGAATTGGTTTCATAGTGATCAAATGCTTCCCTTATTAGATAAAACACGGTTTACTCTCAGGAACTTAAGGTATTCTCTTAGCCCTCATAAGTTAATTTTAACAGTAGACATGACTCATCAATTCTTTTGATACCTTTGGCAATTTTGGGCAAATTTCTAGGAATTGGTAAATTTGATCATTTTAATTATACCTTAAAATCTATGTTATTACTTATATTTAGTCGAAACCCAATTTGGAGTTAAAGAAAATTTTAATAATTTTTTTCAAGTAAAAAAAGTAAGATATCATTAGGTCATACATTTTAGGCTAAGAGAATACTAGAGCTCATTAACTTGTCTGCTTTTATTATTCACGTGATTTTTATTAATTAAGTTCACACATTAAAAATTAATTGAATTAATCACTTTCTAAATCATTTTTAAAAATCTTTAGCCTTTTTCTTCGAATTTTTTGTAACTATAATTTTTACAAAATGCAAGTGACAAATGGGTATCAAAAACTCATCAGTTTTCTTAAGCGTTGTTAAATTTAATAAATTTTCTCCAGACGATTAAATTTATTAAATTAATTATAGATTAAATTTAATATAAAATGGAAAATAGAACAACATATTAAAATTCTGTGTTTTCAGCAAAAACATTAATTAGGTTCTCCTAAATCTAATGCCTAATATTTGCCAAAATTCAACTTTGAATTATCAAATATTATAATTATTATTATCTAATAGTCTAGATTTATATTTAATTGATAACAATTTTTGAATTCTTTCATTTATAACCTTTTTTTTAAATTTATTAAATTTTCTCTGAAGACAATTTAATATATATATAGTTTTTTTTTAAAATAGAGAAACTTATAAAAACTTTGCTAATCTTTATTATATGAATCTTTCACATCATAAGTTTCAAACAAATATTAGTTACCAATAAAAATTTTCTACCAAAAAACAATTCTCTACCTATTATTTAAATGAAATATTGAAAAAAGTCTAATTCTCTAAATTATTTACAATTTAGTCTTATTTGCAATCGTCTAAAACGATTCCAGAAAATAATCTCTTTTGACGATAAGCTACCTTTTATTTTCATAATCAAGAATAGCTCTGATTCACATTTCATCGATTAGTTTCAGGTCTTATTCAAATAATAATAACATCAATACAAAAGGTTATTGCTGTATAAAGTAATAAGAAGTATAGGAAAACTGTCGTATAAAATAAAACATATAAAAGAAATCGATTAAAGCATAGAATTTTAAAAAAGCAACAATTTTATGAGTTTTTGGGCTTTTATTCATCCCTGAAATTAGTTAATCACAAAATTTCATAAATAAAATTGAAAATCATTTCGCAACAGTTGTTCAAAGCTTTAAATCTTTATCAGAATTCAATTATTATGAATTGAATGCCAATACCTAAGCCTGAATTCAAGTTTTCGTGCCTGATATTGTGCAGTAGATATTGTAAATTCTGATTATTGAACAATAATCTAAATTTATAATGTAATAAAAAATTTTCAATAATGTGATGTTTCGTTATAAAAATTTTCAAATGCTATAAAAATACTTTTCAATTACTGTTTTTTGTATTTAAATAAATAACTTTTATGGGTTTTATTACTGGTTGAGATCAGAAAGTTATATATTTTCTGACCAACAGAACAGTCTTGTATTTGCATATGTTCTATAGTCAAATGTGATACTTGTGTATTATTTTATTTCTAAACAAAAGTATCAATAAAAAAATATTTTTAAATATTAATATTTTTTATAAAGTAATAGCCAATAAATCCAAAAATCTTTTAAATAAATTGGAAAAATGTCCATAAATAGTCACTTTGATTAAATAATTAAAGGATAAAAAGCATGAAATAACACCCTATTCTTTTCAATTCTTTTAACTTAACATTTAAGGAATTGTATGCAAACAATTGAATTATTAGTAATAAAATTTCATTATTAACAGCAAATAGTTTGGATGAATTGATTAAAGGACTAACAAATGTGTCGATTTGTTTCTGTTCGTATTGTCCACCAAACAAACGAGGACTGAGTATTGGTGTGGCTCTTATTAAACATATTTACAAAGAATATAAGTAAGTCAGTCGCTAAACAGTCACTAAATTATGTATTAAATAAATAATTTTTATTCCAAAAAGTGTCCGCGAATTACAAAATGCAGAACATTTCGCAGAATTCATAAGAAAAAGATGGAATTTTGGAGTTTGCGATAATAACATGATTATACTTGTTGTCGTTTCAGACGATCAGGTTTTTATTCAAATATTTTATAACGATTTGATCAAAAATTTCTTATTTATATATGAAAGAGAGATAATTTGATATTCTGGTTCTGCTTCAAAGAATAAATTGATTTCGTTTATTTCATTAATCATAATGAAAGTTATGAGCCCTGTTATGAGCCCTGTTATGAGCCCTGTTTATTGCTATCATCATTGAAAAGAATAAGCAAAACATGACAAATGAGAAAAATTATATTTAAACTTTTTGGGTTCAAAAGCAGAGATCAAAATAAACTAATCTTATGTGTAATTCTTGTCTTTACAGAAAAGAACTTTATTCTAAAACAAAGTTTTTGAGTTATTTGATTTTTTCTTATATTGTTGTCGATTAAAGCAGAATAACTTGAAAAATATGGAATTTACCTTTAGACAAAAAATTAAATAAATTGAAAAGCATCGGATTAGACATGGGCACGAGATCTCGTCTCGCGAGACAAATTATTGCCTAAAATTATTAGACAAGACGAGACGAGACGAGACGTTCTTGTAAAATTTTGTTGAAAGTGAGATTTTTGCTACAAATAAATGAATTTTTACAATTTAAATGAAAAGAATCCATTCTAATTGAGATATTTTATCGTAAAACATGTGCCCTAATGAGTTAGTAGTTAGAAGATTAAGATAAGTGTCGCTCACGAGACGAGACGAGATTTAAAAAATCAAAAATGCCCATGTCTACATCAGATCCACTTGCTATTCCATAAAATATTTAATGGTTTTTCATTTATAATACATTAAGTTATAATAACATAATTCAATTCAAGTATTATTCTATTAATACCTAATTGAAAGCATACAATCGATTAACGAATTGGTTTCTAATTTTTAATACTAATACTAGAAGTAAAGACAAAAATTACATTTTTAAATTGCTAACTATTGAACTGCATCACAACAACGATTATTTAATTTTCTTGAATTAATTAAAAGAAATGATTCGTCATTAGCTTTACTGCTTAAATATGATCAGAATTTGTGAATAATTTTATATTCAAGAAAATACTGCTATAAACGCTACTAATTTAGTCGATCAGCAGAAAAAATAGATAAATTTAATTTAATTTTAAGCCTTAAAGTATTAAAGACTAAGTTGTTTTCTAATTTGATAGATTGCTGTATCTCAAGGCAAAGTGACTAAGAATGTATTTCCACAATTCATAATGGAGGACACAATAATGAATAATAAGATTCACTTCATAAATGGCAATTATTTTCAGGTTAATGAACTCAATTCAATCATATTTGAAAGCATATTAAGTCAAATAATCGATTGTTTGTGAAATTTATTAATCTTAACCATTATTCTTCAGGGATTGGAATCAATAATCAAAAAATATGGTGAAGTATTAAAAACTGGTATTCAATATTCGCCGGCTTTTATTGATTCTGATAATAATAACCAGAATTCAGGCGATCATCCATCGAAAGTGGGTCTAATGGTCGGACTAATAATTGGCTTTGTTGTGATGCTTTCCTTAATATTGTTTATATTATTTTATGTGAGAAAAAGATTCAGTGACGACACCAGTAATTTCCAGTTCAAAGGCATGCTTAGCAAAGGTTATTGGCTTAACAAAAATGAGAGATTAAGACCAGTGAGTGTTAATCCTATTAATACAGTTGGAGGTGTTTATGAGCCATGTAGTATAGAAGAAGGCAGTGATAATGACGCTGACAAACGCTTAAGAGAAAAATTAAGTCAAATAAGTGAATGTTCGAGTTCTGGTGATGAAGAAGAAATTGGAGTCGTTGAACACAATAGCGATCATCAAACGAAGTCTATGAGCGATAAAAATAACTTTAATATCGAACAGACATCAGTTAATGTAGAGCCTGAACAAAGTCTGTTAAGGAATGATAATTCACATACAAATAATGTCAATGTATAGAAAGTCTTTAATTGTGATTTGTTTTGTATTCTGTGAAGATATGGGAAACATAAGTATATTAATTGTCTTTAAGATTCATTGAACAGGCATTCAGTACGACAGAGAAATGCATAAATACATGGCATGTTTGGCACTTCTACATAATGATTGGGCTAACACTCATTCCAAACGTTTACGTTTAAAGATTAATTTCATATAAATTATTGTTCACTTTACACCTTTTTCTATTTTTAACATGTTTTCTAAATAAATATTTATATAAATATAAAGATTTAAATAAATAAATAAATATTTGTTTCTCAAATCAATTGATTGAGATTTAAAAGAATAGCTTAAAAGAGTAATAAATAAATAAAATAGGAAACAACTTAAAAATATACATATAAATAGTTAAGCATTAAAAGAATGTTTAGCTGTAATCTCTATCACATTTGAAATATATTAAACAGTGGGCCGAATATAATTGCGACAAAATTTCTATAAATTAATAGCTATTTTGCAAACTTTTGATTGTTTTGCAAAGTTTGACAAAAGAATGAATTGAGCAGAAAATGTTTGCTTTCATTTAAACAAAAGCAATGAGGGCTGACTTTTGCTATTGATTGATATGTTAAGATAGTGCTAAAGAAATTTTGTCCAAATTTATTTCGTGAAAAATTGATTTTTTCGAATCACTATTAAACTAAAGCATGACTTAATCCACTTTATTTGTCAAACTTTCGTTCAAATTTTTCTCCTTATTATAGTTTCTATTTTGGATCATTTGAGCCAATAATCGAATCACTTGAAAGTCTTCACTAAAACTTTTTCCTCTGATAGAATATCGCGAAGGAGTTCTCAGATATACAAAATCTCCGACATATTTGGTGAATGACGTAAACATATCGCCTATTCCATGAACAATACGTAGACCCATGGGTTGCATAATAGCAGCCGCAGGCGATGGAGTTTCTTGAGCACGAGAGCCGACTCGTTTCCAGGGATCGTCGTCTTGAGTCGCTAAACGAAATTTCTTAACAAATTCAGTCTCTCGCAGAACATTGACCAGTCTTTCGGGATGATTAGTGATTATGCCGTCAACACCAGTCCTGTATAAATACCATTCAAAATAAAATTGTTTCAAAACTTTACTTTTTTCTAATGTGATTGCGAGGTCTTAAACCTTTAAATAAATACAAGCTTTACAGACATATGTTTATAAAAAAGCTCTAAATTATCAAAATCTTTTGAACACATGTATTCCCTATTTAGACGTGAGTTAGCCTTGAGCTCACTTTAGCTTATAATTAATTAATTTCTTATAATATTAGAACTCAATTGACAGAAAGCCATTTATATTGAGCAAAAGAGCTATTCCGACACTTTAAGTATATTTAATTGATTTATTACCTGAGAGATGCTCTCAAGTTAACAGTCAAGTCAATAGTCCAATGATATACTTTATCAATATAAGACTCGGGTCGCATCAAATTTTTTTCATCCCTTCTTCGCAGAGCAGCTGTAAGTCTTCCCAAATTGTAAAAAGGACTCAAACAATTGGTGCGTCCGTCTCCTTGCCATATATTTTTGACGGTATCCACCCTTTTCCACATGCTCTCTATGACGAAAAGTGGATCATTGAGGCCCACATCCCATCCAATCAAGTCATTCAAGTGATTCAATTTACGGCTATCCAACTCATTTTGGAAGCCAAGTATGAAATCATAATCAAATATGTGCCCCACAGATAAAAGCACTTTAACTCTTGAACGGACCACACTTTCATTAAATAAATGTTCCACTAAAGAAGCCGCCATTTCTTGACCCGATACTGCTTTCACACTGTGTGGCAATTGAGAGACTTTCAAATCAAGAAACAACAGAGTTAACTGTTTGTGGTAATTGTGATGACCTTTAATTTGAAAAAAATAAATGTTAAATATATTTTGAGCCGTATTTTAAGCAAAACGACAAAAAATAAGTCAAAAATGTTTTCTTTGTGTTGAATATATAGATAAGTTAATTAACCAGACCTGATATCACTATAGATCCTATTGTAGATATCATATATAGGATATGATACCTATATCACTACTGCATAGGTATATGACACTAAATTTACTAAAGATTAATAAAAAAATATGGTAAAAATGAACTTATTTAGTAATTTATTTATTTAATTATTTATTTGATAAAAATTTCTATTAATTATTTGTATTTTATTTTAATTGACGATTTAATTATAGAAAACTCTGTTCACATAATGAAAATTAGTTTGTAATTTAATATAATTAAACTCGAGTTTCATCATTTAAGAGACGATCGAACTAATGATGCGTTTGAAAATTGAAATAAGATCGGACGGAACTGTTAAACCTCTACAATATATAATTTACAAATATTTTCGTGACAATTCCTCTTTTAAGTGAATATCAATTGATTCAGAAGAACATGCATTTAATTCTCATTCAAAATTAAATTTAGCGTTTTGTAATTTTTTGTTTTTAAACAAATCTTTTAAATGCAGTATAATTTAGAATCAGATAATACTAAGAATCAGATAAAGCTAATTAAGTAAGTGCTTAATGTCAAGACATTACCAAATCTTTTTATAACCCAAATGCTAATAAATGATTTTGTAATTATCTTGAAATTACAGTAAGTCTATGCACGCTATACAGCGCAGGGAATACTAACTTGACTTTATTCAAATTTGAAGCACTTATTCGCTTGAAGTGCATTTGAGTGTAATTTAAGTGTTCAATCAGTATGTAAGTCAGCAATTACTTGTATGTATCAATTTGAACCATAATTATATTACGAATGATATAATTTCCTTACCCGGAGTCGTAATATCTCGAATAAATTCTAAAAATTTTGCGAATTCTTCTCTTTCAGTACAATGTCTGAAGCAATCACACGGATAACCGTGAAACGCATAAATTGCAGATCCATTGGGTGAAAATGTTATGTCAGTTTCAATAGCATTCGCTCCACGATCTAAATAATACTCAACTTCTTTAATCGAATTGACCATATGAGCGATATTATAGAATGGTCTTTGCTGTAGGGCTAATGACATTATAATGCATTGAAACACTATTATCTTAATGCATATTTGTTGAGGTATGTGAGGAGTTCGCCACATCGTGTCCAATATTATCAATAATTGTTCTTAATTTTTAGATATTCACTCTGTAATGTTAAATGTAAAACGTGTTAAATTCACTTTTCAGTCAGAATCTTTAGGTACAAAAATTTTTTGAATCCTATTTGACTCAGTTCTGATCTTACTATACGTCACACAATTTGAATAAATGTTAAATTCATTTAAATTCAACATTTCTTATACTTTTAAAAATAATAAGCTTTTATATACTGTAGATTGCATTCTTTGGTTCAATTAGTATTACCCCAAACATATTAAAGCCCATTATCAGCTCATATTATAAGCCTTAAAGATTGAAACTCTCAACAAGTATAATATAACTCCAGATTTTTCACCTTAAATGTGCATCAACTACATTAAGAGACACATTAAAAGGCTATTTATCAAGTATTTTGGAATTCGAGCAAAACTTGAGACAGAAACTTATCAATTTTGCGGACAAACTTGTTTACTTTTGAAATTTCCGCATTAAATTTTACCTTAAAAAGTGAGCTCAAGCATAGCTCAATTTTAAACATATGAGAGCTGTATAAGAGTGCAGTATAAGAACTCTCTTGCTATTAATAATTAGTGATAAACATAAGCTTTAGCTTCAGTTCTACTTATGTAGAAAATTTGATTTTTAACTTATAGAGTATATTATTTTTTGGAATTTATGTGATTAATACCTGAAATATTTAAAAATTAAATCATAACTAATGAGAAGCTTCAAAATGGATACATCGCTCATCAGCTAAAACAAAAAGACAACTTTGTTTATCATATGTTTGAACTAAATTAATAGCTGTCATATTATATACTTAGTTAATGCAATCATTATGTATTAGGTTTTAGTTATAAGGGAAGCTCACTTAAGCTTATTGTTAAGAACTTGATCTTAGCTTCTATAATATGATATTGAGCCTGAATCGGGGTAAAGCTCGAGCTTATCTTTTGTTTTTCACTATTAATGATCAATTAAATGAACGCTTATGTATAGATACTTACTCTATAAAATATTTACACTATGTGTTAGAAGCTGTGTGTCTGCACTTCGAATTGACTCCAATCAGCGTTTTTCACATTAGATGAAATCCGGTTATAGCTGTCAATTATTAAATAAAAGTTAGATCAGTTTTGCATACCTTAAAACACTTGAGTTTTGAGAACATTTTACTTATAAATAATAAATTTAGTTAATTATCACTTATAATTGATCCGTAATTAAGCCCAAAATGAAGAAAGTTGCAGAAAATACAAATATTTTCCCTATTAAGAGAACAAGTCATTGACCCGAACGCATTATTTTCTTAGAGAGCTATTCATTTTTGTTGTCATAAATATTTTCATTGTGACAAACAGTTAGTCTCGTCTTAACATAGACTGTATTTACTTTGGAAAAATTCATTTCTTAAATATATTCAGCGCAATAAATAAACTTCTATTTAGTTAATTATTAGTAAAAGGAATGCGCGAAAACTTGACGAAACACAATGCTATTTATTATACAGTACAGGTAATTATGAAAATATATTGTGAATCACAAGGTTAGGTCAATGTTAATATTTGGCTATTCTTATACACTATATTAATAGGTATGTATTATGTATTATTAAAATCATTAAATCTAATAAATAATAGTCATTACTTCAAGCAATGATATTGAATACTGAATAACAGAGAACAAGTAAGTTTACAACTACTTATGAATCCGTAATTTTATTCATGAAATGATAATTGGGTTCATCAATAAAATAGCTAACATTATACGGACATAACCTCAATGTTTTGACAAAAGATCTTATCTTTAAAGAGACAAATGTACGACTTAATGCATGATGAAAAATGTTTTTGATATACACTACCAGCGATACACCCATATTATCATTATCACCTCAATCTATTTAATGCACAAAAAATATTTTACTTTTAATCAAATTTTTAAAATTAATAAAAAGAGATGAGCTCAGGTTCAATGTTTATCAGTAAAAAGTTTATATTGTTCCTTTAACGCTTTTTAATAGCGGAGCTTTATAGAAATGTTGTTCATACAGGCATTCAAATAATTATCCCATAGAGTGCCAAATTTATAACCTGTAATTTAATTGTATGTGCTTTCTATTCATGACTAATAATTAATTGTTAATTATTAAGCAAAAAGATAAATCAAGAAATGAAGTTACGTTAATTAATTCAATTAAGTTGCTTACATAAAATCAAACAAATACAATTTAAATTGTTTGTGTCAAACAAAATTCAGATTCACTTAATTAAGGTGACATTTGATTTGTGACCTTAAACAAACTTCCAGAACTACAGGAAATTTCTTTTTCTGTCTTGTATTTACATTTAAGACAATCAAAACAATTCATTAGTTAAACATTAAAGCATTACAATTAGAATGAAATATTGAGGTTTATCTTTTTGACGTTAATCAATTATTTTTAACTCGTGTTATAACAAAAAAAGTTTATTAAATTAAATTATGATAAAAAGTGAGTACATATAGAGTTGTTCGTTCTTTATTAGAGATGAAAATTTTTAAAAATAATTCTTATGTCATAACACACTCCCATCTCTTAACTTGAAACTTACTATTAATCCCATTCCAATCTCACTGACAATCAGGATTTTGATCAAAATCACATTCTTTACAAATTTTTATAATCCCATGGGTTGGCATTGAAATTTAGGTTACTATTTTACATAATCTCCCCTTTAAATTATGTAAATCAACTGCTCGCGTAGATCCTAGTTTGTCGGTCTAGAGGGGTTCGAGTTAAACCATAAGTGTGATGCATAGTTGGACTCACTCGTAAGTAAACTAAACTTATAATTAATTATAGTTAGTGAAGAACATAAGCTAAGCTATAGCTTAAGCTCTTATATCGAAAGCTCAAGCTAAAGCTCGCAAAAAATAGTTTATGTTCTTCATTAATTATAATGAAAATTGCAACTCTAACCCCTCCCATTCTCGAGATATAAATTTTTAAAAATTATTTTTTTCAGAAAATTTGAACTTTGAAATTGAATAACTTGAAAAGTCCTCAAATAAAAAACATCTTCTAAAGTGATTGAGAACAAGAATCTATCACAATAATGGAGACATTTGTTGCACCCCCACTGATATTGTAAATGGCTTTCATCATAGCTTTTAAACTATTTATTTTGTAATAAAGTATCTATGTTATGAAATTTGATACCATATTCATCGAGACTCCTATTGAAAACTACTATTCTCCCTTGTTTATTTAATTGGAAATTAAGTAAAAATTGTATTAAAGCTCCTAAATCGGTGAATAAAGTCGTAACGTAATGTTATGATTACATTTTAAGGTTTATTTCACTGTTAATAAAAATCTGTTTTCATTAATTAAATTATATTGAAAACAAATGACAGTCAACCGAGGACTTGAACTCCAGGCCTTCCAATAACATGTCGGTTATGTTACGCTTTGATTAGA
>JAQGCH010000211.1:0-28616 GCA_034699485.1 Nanhermannia elegantula
AGCTTAAACCTCTATATAGCTTCTGGAATCGAGCCTAGTGAGCCTAAAGCCTAGGCTAGCCAAGGTAACCTCGCCTCAGCCTGAACTAATAAACAAGTTTATGAATGATTAACTTGTTTGAAATGAAAAAAAATATTTTCAGTGATTCATTTGTTGATTTTATAGCTTAGATATGATATAAATTCAAATACAGTAAAATATTAAAATATAGTGAATTGTATTGTAATTTTTAGTGCAGGCTCTTCAGTCCCAATAGGCTGAGCCTGAGCCTAGGCTCAAAACCCACCAAGCCTAAGCCTGAGCCTCCAAAACTCTCCTCGAGCCAAGCCTGGAGCCTGGTCTAGCCTGAGCCTATGGACAACATTATGAATAGTAATGTTCTACATGTCTCTTAATGTCTCATTTGATTGATTTTCTTAAGATTCAATTAAGAGATGAAAATCTTTTTAATTCATTTAAAACTAAAAAGCATTTTGAAAACACTACTTTTAATAATAGAAAAATCTAAGCATAAAAATTTTCTTAAAAAGTATTAATTAAATAAACTTTCAATTATTTATAGACACTTTTCTTTACGAATGAGTGACTATTTATTTTATTCTTTTCTTTAGTGAACCCGTATTTTATATATCTTCTGTTTTTAAGAAATCAACTTAACTCACATTACACCCGACTTTGCATTTTCTTGAATCGATTCAATTCTCCATTAGTGGGGAACAGAATTTTGAGATGCAACCAAAAATTGCAATTAAAATCGACTCTTCGCAAAAAAAGTTAAACTATAAGTATTCCTGAAATCGTATGGAGTTATTAAAAGCTTTAGTTTTACACTAAATTTATAAAAATAGCAAATATTTAAGTTAGAGTCTAATAGTGGTCAGTTTTAAATTAGCACAAAGTTTTTGATTAAAATCTACTTCAAGAGTGTGAATACACAGTACTACTAATTGATTGATTGACTCATTAATGAGTTAGTAGTAAAGGACTTTTTGTATTCTACTTTACAGACTTCTCGAATCAAATTGAAGACTCCTTAGGGAGAAGTCCGTTAGCAAAGACTGTCCTTAAAAGTATAGATTAATTTTACTTTTGATTATTATAGTTAGCACTCTTTCAATCATAAGTCCTGTCATAAGTTAGTTCTACTTTTTAGTAAAGAATATAAAAAGAGTTATCTTACAAATCAATAGATAAAGGTTTGAACTCAAAATCATTGGTTTTTCCAAAATTTTAGCTCAAAGTATCAGTGAGTTGATGAGCACTTGTAGCAGTTGATGAACTCAAATCATTGGTTTTCCAATACTGTTTTCCAATACTGTTTTCCAATACTGTTTTACGATTTTGTTTAAGATCCTCAATTTTACAAATAAACAATAATAAACAAATCAGGAAAACACATGTTTCGAGTTCTAAAATTTTAAAAACAATATTAGTTTTTTCAGAGTTTTAGGACTTATTAATAGACTCAAAATTGCTACAGAAGAGTGCAAACTATTAATAATCAAAAGTAAAATTATTCTATACTTTTAAGGGCAGTCTTTGTTAACGGACTTCTTCCTAAGTAGCCTTCAATTAGAAAATTTATGAATAAAATATTTAAAAATAAAACGAGATTATGTGCTTCAATCTGAAAATGTAAACTTTCTCCTAATTTATAATTTTTTTAAACCAAATGGTGGAAACCAGTGGCGTAGCTAGAAATTTTTGCTAAGCATAGGAAAAATCGAAGATCTGGCAATTTTTTAAAAATTGCCAGATCTATACTTAAATTATGAGGTGGTTATAGGCTATCTCTGGGGGCTATAGCTAATGATGTTCACGCTCGGCGCTCGTGCTCACGCTCGGAGAAAATGAAACGCTCGAGCGCACGCTCGGCTACCGAGCGTTTACCGAGCGCCAATTCAGCTAATTTCACATTTCGTTGGATGTTTTATACAAAATTAGTTTATTTTAAGGAAATATTTAATAATCTTTGAGATTCTATGCCTAAATTCTTCAAAATTGAATAAAATGTGTGTTTATTATTAAAGTATGTATTTTTTAAAATAAAAACTTGTTTTATAAAATACCATTTAATATGTAATACTCTTGGCGCTCGACCGAGCGTTTGACGCTCGGCTGGCAAACGAGCGCGCTCACCACCGAGCGTCAAACGCTCGAGCGTTGAACATCACTAGCTATAGCCCCATAGGTAGCTACGTCAGTGATAGAAACGAACCAAACCTAAACCAAATTAATTCTTCTTAAATGTTGATATTTTGATGGGATTAGGTTGGAGCAATTGTTCGAGAAACATGCTTGGCTTGGGTCTAAAAATTTTATAATTTGGACAAAAAGTTGACTCTTTCCAAACCATTACCAAATCAAACTGTGTTTTCATTGTTTAATGTATTACTGCCAACAGTGCCAAAGAAATGAATGCAAAAGTGAATTATTAGTAAGAGAGGTAAATAATGGAATCATTTTGTCCCCACAGCAACGAGAAGACATCCTTCTAATCAATGTTCCAATTGAAGAAATGTTACCTGTTTTTGGTGCAATGTATGAAAATCTCATTACGAAGTATGTTTTCACGTTGCTAATGGGGACTTTATGTTTCCAAAAGTTATATCTAAAATTTTACAATATTAACACTGACGCTGAGCTGAATAACATTAATATAAACAAAGAACGACATCATTTTTAATTAAGAGAAAGGTATCAAATTTAGGTGTACTGTTCTTACTTATCTATCGAATTATTTGTAATTCGAATAAAATTAGTATTAGTAGCAGAGCTCAGCATATGCTTTGGCACTCAGAGAGCCTAGTGTTGAAAAAACTTAATAAATATATATCTATTTAAAAGACATTATATAGGAAATATGAAAAACCCAATGATTTAAGTTGAGATATTGAATATTTTGATATATTATAACTGATAACACATTTACACATTAAGTTTACACGAGATCTGAACTCAAATCATTGTGTTTCCCATATTTATCTAAATAATGTTTTTTTAAATAAATATATATTTATTAAGTATTTTTGAACACTAGCCAACAAGCAATGCTGAGCTCTGATTAGTAGTATTACATTGACAGTCGTAGCCAAAGCGGTGGCAGGGTGATACACCCCCACCAATAATTTGAAATTGCTCATTTCAATTGAATGTGATATTGCTTTATCAATAAGTTTAGATAATTTTGTTCCGGGTGGTGCACATAGTACTTACGCAGTCACAGAGGGAGGGGGTTAATTAAATGCTTACAAGCTCTTAAACATATATAACCTTAATATTAGGTATAAGTGTGCAAAGACGTATAGGGAGGGGATATGGGTATTAAAATGGTTAAAAACTGCTTACCTACTATTTGTACATACATTATTAAAATAGCTAAAAATAATTGGGCAACGTCCATTAGTTATAAAACGAAAAATGAGATATTTTTAACGCCTACGCCTTCTGGCGTTATGTAATATTTTATATGTAGAGTTCAAACTCCAGACCATTGTCTCAAATTAATATTAAAACAAAAATTGATGTATTGGCAAAAATAAAAGATCGTTCATTCACTGCTGTGTTAATCAGATAAATTTTTATAGTTTTTTTTCTAAATTCTTATTTAATTTGAATGCATATTTTTCGGACAGGTCGTAAAGTGCTCTCTTTATGGTCGAGCAAAAAAGGTATTCATTTTTGTGTGACAGCCAAATGTAATAAATTATAATTATTTTATTTTCAGACAACTTTTTATTAACATAGAAGTGGCTGAGATTGAGATCAATTGTTCCGTTATAAAGTTATTCAGTGGAAAATTCGTTAAACCCAGTCAACTAACATTTGCAAAGAGTAATGGCCAAAGCCTATAGGGCTCCGCCCACAACAGGGTACACTCTTGAGTATTATATTAGAAAGATCTCACCGAATACTACAACTTTTCCCCTTGGACCAACTTGATCCGACCACGGAATAAAGAACCAGAGGACGAATATGTCCCCATTGAAAATACATTATATTTAAATACATACAGAACATTCATAATGTATTTCCAATGAGAAATTTTTCGGCCTCTTGTTCTTTACTCCGTGGACAGATCGAGTTGGTCCATGGGGAAAAGTTGTAGTACTCGGTGAGATCTTTCCAATGATGTATAACTCAAGAGTGTACCCTGTTGTGGGCAGAGCCCTATAGGCTTTGTTTGTTCTCTAAGTCGTGAATCGGAATTTTATGAGACAGGTCTATTCGAGATTCGCCGAAAAACTTGAATTGGAGAAAATATGCAAATAATTAAAATAGATTTTGCACTTTTCCACTAACCCTTCCCCCTATTTTTGCGTTACATAATTAATGGACATCGCCTTTCTATATTAAAAATATTAAAATTATATTCTATAAAATGTTTTACTCAATAAATATTGATTTTAACAATCTTTAGCCCCTAATAAAAAAAGCTGACTGCGGTAGTAATTACATAAATAGTAGAGTTCATTGAATTAGGGATTAATTATTGTCTCATTTTGATTATTATTTTAATATTTTAATTATTTTGTAATTTTTGTCACTTTCCATAAATGACTGATTGACTTCAATATTAATGCACAACAAATATATTGAATTATAAAACAAATGATTTATTGAAACATAACTTTTATACTATGTTCGGGAAGAGTAATACTTCTCAAGTATTTACTTGTGAAGTGCGTTGAAGAGCGTTCGGTAAAAGTATTATACCTGTTATAATTAAGTATTGAAAATAAAGAAAACGTCCTCTATTGTGAAAACTAAATAATTGGAAGTTTACCTATACAGGTACTGTCATTTGATGTAAAAGAGCGTTCGCGTAAAGTAAGCAAAGTAGGGTTACTTTCAAAGTAATTCAAAAACTTTTACTTTCAAAGTAAAAGTGAAGTAGCGAAAAGATTTTACACATACTTCATAAGTATTTTACTCTTCCCGAACATAGTATTATTATAAAATATAATCACTTAATAAATATAATAGAAATCAGTTCAGTGGAGACGACACACACTCTGAAGGTATAACTCAAGTGAAGTAATGTATGCATTAGTGAGCTCTTTATATATTTGAAGGAAAGGTATGAGAATAGGGTATGACAGGTATGAGACTAAGGGTTTGCACTATTGTACTGGACTGCACACAACAATTTTAATTAATAAATCTCTAGAAAAATCACTTTGGATTAAAATACTTAGCATCAAAAAAATGGTTTTCTGAATGCAAAACAACAAAAATAATTAGAAGATAATGTAATCATATTATAAGATATTAGTGAAGCAGTACTGTTATACCAGTATAAACAGTTATTTAAAAGTAATAAAAATATTATTTTTTAAAAATTATTTGGAATAGAAAGCGCTGACAATGCGTTCTCATTTCACATCTTAAATGAAACGTGAATTTTAATCAGAAAATCTGGAAATCTTTGTAAATTCTCAGTAGAATTGTAATAATACTTAATTAGTAAATGGAATCATTAGAGAAATGAGCACTCTCTTGGATAATATAGCAGTCATTACATATAAGAGCAAAAATTACATTTTTAACAAATATATAACAAAATAAGACAAAACTTATTTTATAGAATTAATTTTGTTGATTATACTCAATGATAATTCTTGATAAAAGAGAAAACTTAATCTCTGAAAAACATTTATTTGACGGCATCTTAGGTTTTATTATTTGGATATAAATTAATTAAATATATTGATCTGAAATTATTATAATAGTTATTCTTAAGAAATGTTGTTCGTACATCAGATCAGCAGAAGGTATTAGACTTTATTTTTGGATAAAATATTCTTACCGTTAAACAAAACTTTGACATTACTCTGACCTGAAATTAAAACACTTAATTAATTATCTAAAGAAAAACAAAAAATTAGAAAATCAAAGAGATTATACAGCAATTGACTCAAATAACTTATTTTATAAGTCAAGTAAAATAGAATAAAACTTGAAATATGAGAGCTTTAATCGTATATTTGATTGGTTGGAAAGTCAACTATTTTGAAAGTCCTCACAAATAAAGGTGAAATTTGGCACAACTAATAATAATATTTTGAAAGTAGTCTGATACAGGTCTGGTAAACAGTAGCAGTTACTGCCACTGCATATACATGGTTGCAACAGCAGTGGTCTGTAATGATTGAAACTGTAGACTGTAATTGTTATGACTTTGAGTGAACATCAAATGTGTCTCATTTTGAAACAAGAGATAATGTTATTTACTTTGAAAGATTGAATTCAATCAATAAATATTAGTATTAATCTTAAAGTACAGGTCATAATGAGATAAAAGCGTAAATATATTTACTTTCGCAAAAGGATTTAGACCAAGTATTTTATGAGACATTAAGCGCGACTTCCTATAAACCTACACAATACTTATTTTCTATATATTTGGTGTTATTTTTGAAAATCCCTTTTAAAAACGTATCGCTATGTAAACGCATTTAACTTACTCTTTGTTTTTCTCTTCTGTTCAAACTATTATTTATTTCAAAAGCAGTGACGAGTGAGTGAGTATATGAGACAGTGGTAGAGTTGAAAAGAGTATTCAGAATAAAACACGCGAACATTATGTCAACACTTTGAGCTAATGTCCAATTCTATTCTCTATGATATTGTTTTATAATAATAATTATTTTTTAAAGACTGAAAAAATAAAATATTTTGAAAAAGATTTTTGTTTACTTCATTTTTAGAATAGTTGAATAGCATTATGGAGTCATCTCTCAAATGTATGATTACCACAACTCAAGAAGAGAGACAACATTGAAAAGTCGCAAAAGTGAGTTAAACGTGGAAATAAATGCTAATTTGTGAGCACTCTTATACACGCAATCTTTTAAAATATTTTTGTGTCAAAATCAAAATATGCATTAAAAAAGAACTTTTCAACATTTTTGTTTAGTTTTTCGCATATTCTTTGGATTTGATGGTTCATGACGTTAAAAGAATGACTATTAAGTAGATGAGAGACTAAATGCTTATTTCCCAGGAAATGAACTTATGGTTCAAAAGAAGGCATAATCAGATGCAAACCAATTTTTAAGCGCAAGCTTTTATTGTTTCCAATTTGAATGAAGTCTTTTTTCTAGTTATATCTCATATTATTTGAGGTAAAAACCCAATTAAAATGTTTTGTATTAATGTTTATAAACTTTTAGAAGCGTAGACCACATCCCTATTATAAAATGTTTTCATATATTTACATAAAACAAATAGCAAAATGCATGTCTAATAATATTATATTTAATTTAAATTACATTTTTGAGGAAAATCTTTTTTCAATAGAATAACAAACACATTTGCATTGAATTTAATTTTTCATTTTCTTAACATTTGAATGATTACTGGCGTTAAAAATAAATTTTGCATGCAGTACACTAAATTATAGCATACAGTATTCTAAATAATAAGAACATTGAATAAAATTTATTAACAAGTCTCTAAATAGTTTTGATGTAAAGAGATTTTTCATATTTATTTGCATTATTTATTGGGTTATTAAAAGAAATGGAGTCTCATAAACGATTTATTTACTCTGTTTTAGGAAATGAATAATAAGTAATAATTACGAGAATTTTAAAGGAAGTAACGCAACAACAAAAAAATCGATCAAAACAAACAGAATCAACAGAAAAACTGAATCTCTATAGCATAAGCAGTATATACAGTACAGCACTATTGAAAATGGTTGAGATTCAACAGGAATTAATTATTATATACTGAATGCAAACTTCAATAAAGAACTGAGTTATGAATAGTTTAATGAATACTTTCAATCAAAATCACAAAATAACATAAACAACACTTAATAAATTTGATTAACTTGAGTAAAATCTTGAAATATTAACACTTTTGAGAGGCTTAATATTATTAACTAAAAAGCATTGGAATTTTTCTCACTATCTCTAAATTTGATCGGGAAATAGTACTCATCTATTTTTAATAGACTGACAATAAAGCTCTGATTTCAGTATGAATTTCTGTTAAAACTCAAAGGCTTATCATAATTCATGTAATAATGCATTTGACATCAACTTTGAGAGCAAACGTATAAATAATAAAGAAATTGGTTTTTGTTATGCAAAAAAGTCTTTCTCAAAGAATTTAATTTCATGCGCTCTCTGAATAATATTCAAGACGTTTGAAACACAATTTTTACACTAAATTAAACTCTAGGGCTAAAAGTCTAAACTTTAATAAAAAAAATATCTGATAAGAATATAGTTTAATAAATATTCATCAGAATGTATACCATGTTATCCTACAATATCTTATTAATAAATACTCATGAATTCAAGTGCAATAAGTTCTATGATTTAGCGGAAAATTCATACATCCGTTCAAAATTACAGCAAAATTTAGTATTCATTCTGTTTCGAACCAAAGTAAAAATGTTGAGTTCGGAGAAATGCTATAATTTTGAATCTATTTATACTTATTGAATAGTGTAATAAAATGAGTTTTATATTTGTTCGCATGTGCGTCGAATGCGATGCGTTCTCGCCTCCCACTGATTGCTTAGAATTTGGGTTATGTTATGTGTGCTATACTGTATTCTACTCTACTCTCCAACGTTTGCAACTTTGCAACTCAGAGAATAAGAGAATAGAAGCAAAGCTCGATCTCAAATCGATCTCAGATACAGCTTTAGTTGTCTATGTGTGCAGTTAACAGTGTTCTCAACATTATATTTACTGTCTATATGTGTAATATTTCAATATTAACCAAAAAACATTATTATCACATATGAATAATATACTTGTGTTTATGAATGAAATCAATTTTCAAAATTAATTTTCTTTTTGAAACTGACGGAAATTTTTACAACACTTGAATCACTTAAGATTTGTTAAAATGTTCTGAGTCTTATTCGTACTGAATGGGTATGTGATAAATATTTTATAATAAATTACGTTAAAGAGAGTGGAATAAAGTAGTTATATAGTTGGGGAAAAATAATAGATGAAAAATTATTTTAAGAATAAAATTTTAGGAATTCTTGGAATTTATTTCTTTCCGTCTCAACTCTCCTTTTATTATAAATACTTCTCTTATTCACTGGCTTTCAATCTTTCTTCAAATGAGTGATAAGAAAAGAAATAAACAGTAAAAGTTATTCCATATATAATTCCATGTTATAATTTAAATTATTAACACTTTAACACATTTTAAATATTAGATAAAGCTATGAATTTTGGAAGAGTCAGTTACTTTTTCCTAAATACCAATAAACTGTAACAAATTTAATATAAATGTGCAAATTTTGCTTAATTATAATTAATGCTAATTAAACATATTTATATTTAAGGTTAAAGTTAGTTATTTTATATAAAGTGAATTTTAATTTTTCTATTCATCCCTAATTTGTTTCGAAAACAGAAAATTTGATAATTTGTTAGGAGAAGCAATCAACAAAACATTAATAATCAATTTAAAATTGCAATTATAATTGAAACTTTTATATATAAAAGTTTTTCAAAAACTTGTTTTAAGCTAATAGTTTGATTAAAAGCAATCTTCGATAACTAAATAAATAATTTTCAAATTTCAATCAAAAGTTTAAAGTAAAAAAAAAATTGTTTAAAGATTTTTTAAATCGAAATTTAATGTTAAAACCAATTTGAATGTTAAACTAATTTATTATTAAAATTGAATAATATATTAAGTTATAATTGTTTATTATCTGTTTATTATGAGCACTATTATTGCCGATTATGACCTTTAATTCTAATTGAGTAAACACCGTTAATGCTAAACGTTTTTATTTTAAAAAATTATAATAAAAACATTTGTAAGATTAATATGTTTTAAAAATAAAAAAGATTTATAGTTAGGATGTTTTTCTATAATACTTATGAAATACATTTAGAAAAGTTTCAACTTCTAAGTGAAAAGTTTTTTATATAAAATGTTATGTCTGTTGTAGTTAAGAATATTGCCAAAGAGCCTCCATTTCAAAATAGGTTATGGTTTTAATTTCATTTATTATTGGATGTAATTTCGAAGAAGTATAAAAGTAAAATCTCAATAAATGTTTTTATGAATAGCACTCATAATTTTCACTTATTTATAATAAAGAATGCATTCAATATTGATTGAAGATATGATATTTAACTTGTATTGTGCAATACGGCCAGTATATACCGTTATAATAGTTTACCATTTTTGTGTCTGACATTATTTTTATGTTAATGAAAGTGATTTCGCAATTCTAATGTTAAGTTCATTGATAAAAATGAAACAATGATTGCATTTTTCCTAAATTCTTAATTAATGTAACAATTGTTTGATATCTTATAAAATAAATTTTAAGGATAATTGAACTGTACTCAGACGGATTTGTTGTCCTTTTTAATCTATGCTTCGGCAGATTGGTTTGGGAGTTTCGCTTCTGCCTCATGCTTAGCTTTCATCCTCTTTTATTCATCTCCGTGTGTCTGTCTGCCCCTCTCCCTCCTTCTCTTCACTCGTTTCTCATCTCATCCCTCCCTCTCTTTCCACTTCACACTTTATGTCATTCGTTTTCAATTTTGATTAATTTTTAATGAGGAATAACTACATTAAAATCTAAACCTAAGTTAGTATCCAATATATGAACAAATTTGCAACGTTTTTAAACATTAAAATTTATAAAATATATTCCAATAAATTTCACTCTGATTTGAGAGTCAGTCTTGTTTCATATTTTGCGGACCCATCTCATAATGTGTTTTTGCAAAGAAATGAAAGATTCATACAAACTGAACAATCATGAAGTCATATAAATTTCAAGTTGAGTATATAGTATAGCAAACATACTATCTTTTTGATTACAATAAGCTTAGACTTGTATTGGGTTTTGAACAGTAGAGCTGCTCTATTTTGCCGCAAAACAAGTGGAAAGCTGGTGTCTCAGAGCGTTCTGGTCTAACTTTTTACTCTTCTTCACTTCTCTAGTGATGCTTTAGTTATGTTGGAAATGACGACAATTTCTGTTTCTCAATTTCCTCTCTTCAAAAAAAGTCACTCTCTTTTGCATACACTTGTCATGCAGTGAAGCTTTATTTCGGGGTTGAAGTCCTGGTTTTTAATGTTATCTGAAAAATAGTCTGAGAGCTATTTCTTAGTTCTTCTACTTTCAGTATTAAGTTATATTGTAAGTCATTGTTTATATTACTTTAAAAAGCATATAAATTTATAGTCCAATACATTCATGATTTGAATTATTTCAAAAGTGAATTTCAAATATGAATTTTTTTAGTTATTGCTCCGCTTTTTCTTCTGAAAGCACACATCAAAATGATATATTTTATATAATAATTTATATTGCATTACATTTATATTAAAATTAAATATCATAGCATTTGATTTCGTTATTCGATACCACTGTATGTATAAATGTTATGACAAGACATTTAAATGCAATGCATGTATTGTTTGAAGTGTTTTACTTATACTTCAAACACAGTGTAGAACAAAGTTTACAATTTTGATGCTATATTAAGATTTAGCGTGCATTCCATGACTTAGTGTTTTCCAAATGATAAAAGTAAATGTAAAATATATTTTGAATTTTTATATTTCCTTTAGTTTACGACTTTAGCCTTAAAAAATTTCTCTAAAATCACATAAGAATATACGGTATGTTTTTATTAAATACTGTAATCAGAAAAAATAATAATGGACTTGATTTTCTAGCTTTTAATATTTATAGTTTGTTCAAAAATATGTGTGTTTGTGATACTATTTATTGATTTGTGGACAAAACTTTTTAGTTAAATGAAATTGAGTGAAATTAAATTAAAAAAAAGAAATTGAATGAAAAGATAGCATTTTTATTAATATAAATACTAGCATAATATAATTTATATTAGAAACTATTGTTGACTCAATAGTAGCAGAACAGAATAGACCTAAATGTTGAATTAATAGGTTATTTTCATTAGATTCTACTCTCGATCACTTTTAGAGCCATGTGAAGCAACATATCCATCACCCTTTCTATACAATAAAGTAAAAACCTAACTAAAGTATACAGTAGTCTCTTTTTATTATATATCAAAATACAATGTGTGATATGGGAGATAAACTCTGCTCAAAGTGTGGCGTATTTAAGATTAAAGAAGAAAAAGATGGGTTTGTTGTTAAACTCTGGCTTACACTACAAGTACTAGTTGTGAAGCTTTGAATATTTTGGTTAGAAATTAAAGCCATTAAAGTTTCATTTATAGAAATTAAAAGCGCTTTTGCAAAATATTAAGCCTTTGATTCCTAAGATTCAATTTTAAGTATAGAATAAAATTAATAAATAATAGTTGAGATATAAAAATTGTTTAATTATATAGAATTTTAATGAAAATAAATCAATAAATTGAGTTTAAATATCTTATCATCTCAAATAAGACTTTTCGTGAAACTTATTTAAAAATTAAATTTTTAGATTATTTATTCATTGAAAATCGATAGAAGGTATTCATTATAGCAATGAATGCAAAGTTTGTTTATATTATTTATATTAATGAAAGTATTAATCTCGGATTCAGTGATATTCCACAAAATTTAGCCGGCATTTGATAAATAAACAAAATCATCACAAATGACTTAATCCTTTTCAATAATTTAAGGCTAGAATTTAATTCTCAAATAGAAAGCATCACTTCAGGCATTCAAATTAAATTGAATTTAAGAGTTTTAGCAAATTTTGTAATTTTGAGAAATCGATTGCTCACAGATTTGCATCTTTTTATTAAATTATAGTACAAATGAATAATAAATTTATATTTTTTTCAATAAAAAAATCTCATTTTATGTTTTATTAGATTTTCTCACTTATAATGATTTGCAAATTCAATAATAGTTTCTACATATAAGAGAAGATACACTAAATCTGAAACGATTTAAATTATGTCAATAAAAAATATATTAAAAGTTGTTTTAAACTCTTATTCTTGAAAAGTATTAAATAAAAACAAAATTTTAATTAATTCAAATTATTTAAACCATTATAAAAATCTTTTTTGGAGTTTTGGTATATTTGGTGAAACGTCGAACAGTTTTAACAAAATTCTTCCTTTTTTATTGATACCAATAACTGTAGTATTTAAATAGGAAACTGACAGAAGAATCTAAAAGATAAAACCACAGCGGAATCCGATTATTTTAATCTCTTAATAATAATGAGAATCAAACAATTGTACTGCTTATACAGCAGTCATAAAAAAGGCTGACGCGAGCCAACAATAATTGTTTCTTTGCCTTGTTCTCAATTTATATTTCGATAATAATTTGTCTGAGTCTTAGGCTTGCAAAAAATCAGCCCATTCTCTATAGCATTAAATATAAACAATTTTTGTGCTTAAAAGTAAATTCTAGTTCTGCTGTAATTATAATCAAAATGAAACAAAAAAAATTCTGCTGAAAAGAAGCTCTGATTTTAAGTTATTTATTTTATATTTTTATTTTTTTTATATATTTATTTAAAAATATAAATAAGTTAAGAAATAAAATATAATATATCTAAAAAATTCATAATTTTAATAAAAGATTCTGTATAAAAGTGAGTACAGATTGAAAGAGGTATCAGAGATATTATTCTAATACTGTACTTATATAAAGTTCAATATCAAAAAAGTGATGCATACTTTATAAAGTGACTAAAATGAGATCAAATTTAAATATAATCATGAAGTTAATAAATTTTATTAAATTTCAATATATTTTATTTAACTGTAACAAAATTCATTTTGATTCAAACAAATTTAATTTTAACAAAATTACGATTAATTTCATTAAATGATTTAAAAAAGTTGTAAATCTCTTATCGAAAATGTATGTAAACCAGAACTGATTTGAAATATGAAGGAATATATTCTTAAATAAACACCTTATCATTACCATTCATGTAATTTCATGAATGAATGGACAAAATAAAGGCCAAATCTTAGCTGAAAAGTCTAAAGAATATTAAATTCCTGGTTAAATCATATTATATATAAAAAATAAAATCAGAATATTTGACGGAAAATGAATTTTATTTGCTTATTCTGATACACGCTTACAAGTGAGTCGATTCCCCGCACATTATGTAGTTCTAAAGCCAAACGATATTCCCCGAAGAATGAGAATAACCCTTCAGGTCTTGACTGGAAATTCTGTTTTCTATTCTATGATTATCGTTAATCAGTACAGTCCTCAAGACATGTCTGGGAATTGGTGACATGGAGTCACTGAACATGAGCTTCAATATTTTTTTAATCAACTCACGCTGTTTAGTGCAAACACAAAACATGTATTTATATAAAAATCTGATGAGAGAGCCTTTATAATAATTATTTAATCTTTTATTTATTCTTATCATTCAAATTATTTAAAGAGAACAATATTTAGAAAAGTACTTCAAATTTAAAATAAATTTCATTAAATATAAATCATTTAAAATGCATTTCGAAAAATATAGTCCTACTATTACTTGTTATGTAAGAACTCATATATAAGTGGAATATAAGAAGCATTATATACTGTATAGTGTTTCTCTTGTTTCCAATTAATGATCTTAAGAACTTTATAAAATTTTTTTTAATATCTTGAACACAACTTTCTTAATGAATAGAACCTATTAATTGAACAAAACTTTATTGAGCAAACTCTTTATGAGAAAAATTGAATAAAATGCAAATTTTGTAAATTATTTTTAACGCAAATCAATTTGCATTCCCTTAAAGCCTTCTTTAATACGTTTTGATACTTAAAAAGCAAATTTTATATAAATTGTATGCTTTAAAAGTTGGCAAATTATTTCTCATCAAAGCCTTTTTCTCGCGAGAATTTATAGCAAATTTCTTATTCAAAGTGCTTAAAAGTATTAGTAAAGTGATTGACTTAAAAGTTTTCTGACTTATATAAGGATAGTTTGAATTTAATTTTCATTTGCAGATTGCTCAAAAAAATTACGGTACAATTAATAATGAGCCAAACAGCTAAAAGTAGTCTTGAAGGCAGTTTCTCCCACATAAGTGCACAGCTTTCTGTCTTTGCTTCCATTCATTAATAAGTTATAATTAATATTGAGCTCAATATACTGAATGCTGACCGAAAAGTCAAAGAAACTCCACTTAAATATAGTGAAGTTTTCTATTAATCAATAGAGATAGAAAGTGATAGCAAGTGCAGTGCGAATAATAATCAAAGCTCCGATTTTCTTAAATCAAAATTTATTTTATAAGAAACAATTTTGTAAATACTTTGCTATCAGAGACTGATCAACATTAACTCATATATAAATCTCAATTTGATGTAATAATAAAGATTGAGTTTGAACTAAATAATAGATTTAAATTGAGCAAAAATTTAAGTTTCAATTTATTTATTTCGTCGTTCACTTAATTTTTCATTTAAAATTCATATCACAAATGAGTCACATTTCATGATTTACAGTGAGTTCATTTAAAATTCAAATTCACTGAATATATGGATATTTAGCTCATATATTTCTGTTATAGGAGTATATGGTTTGGGTTGGAAAAAATAGTTGAGCAGAAAATGAAGTAAAAGTGAAAATTACTTAAATTTTGAAACTATAAATTTAAAAAGACAAATCTTAAAATAACATTTGTTTTCATCAAGTATATAGATTTTCTTGTAAGACGTTCTCATTACAAGTTTACTACTCATTACCATTTAAACCTTGTGTACTGTATGTGACTGGAAGTATATCTGTGTTTGTTGTGAAATACTATTCGTCGACACATTCACAAGTCGATGAATTTGTTAATTAACCCCACAGTGTGTTTGAAACCCTCTGGTAATAGTTAGTAACTGTTAGGAAATAAAAGGCTAAGACTGTCAGAATGAGAACCGATGTCTAACTCATTATCACCAAAAACACAGAGAAAGTAATAGAAAAAGAAAAAACACGTAAAACTTTTAGAAGAGAAACTAGAAATAAAATTATCTTTAGTGATGACTAAATAATTAGATGTCTTTAAGGAGAAAAGTTTGGATTTTGGTGTTTTTTTTGTGCTGATAATTAGCGCTTAAGTTATGCAAAATTAATTTAATAAAATTCATAGCTTAATGTAATTATGTAACCAAATCACAAGTTTGGTTAAACAAATTGATTATATTAACAGATAATTAAATCTCGAGAAAAATAATGGATAACAATTTCTTATGAGAAAAAACTAATTTTTTACGCTAAAAACATTTTATATCAACTTTCTTTAGCATATGCTTTCCAATCAGTTTCCACCAAAGTATAACATATATTATATTTGGGATCTAATTATATTTTTCGTCTGACCTGAAACTGACTATTGAGTTGCGTTACAGACGTTTAATAGGAAGCCTCTGATTATGTGAATTCATAAAAATTCTATTTTGGGTTTAATGTTAACAAATTGCAAATAAAATTTGAGTCATACTGTAATTTGAATCGTTGCTATGACTTTGTATGCAAGCTCATGTGTACTCAGGTTGTCTGCTTTTAGATTTAGTTGTATAAAAAGGAATCATTCTGGCAATACATTTGATAGCTATTGTTTTTGTGTTTCATTTCAAATATATCAATGAATCTCTTTTCAAACATTCATTTTATTTGAAGTATTTTTAAACTTTTAAGTAAAGCATTCAAATATTGTATATTTATTTGATGCCTGTATTATACTGTATTTATTGATTATTTAAATAGGTTTAAAGGATTCAAAATTTTTGCTTAATATTTATTTGTTCACTAAAAAGGATCTATAATTTGTTGAAAAAGAGAAATATTTTCTTAAAACCATAAAAATGGGGAAAATTTATTGAGCTTCTAATTTAAAATATAATTAATTAAACTAATAATTTAATAAATATTTTTTGAAAATCTGATGAGTTTCTAGTTTTATTTAATTTAATTAGAAATATAAGTATATGTTTATTAAATATTTCTTTAAATTAAATATAATATAATAATCGAATAGAGATGACACTAAAACTTTTTTGATAATAATAGAATCACATGCCGTTTCCTTTAATAATTACAGTAAAAACTCGATATAACAAACCGTCAAGGGGTAAAAATTTTTGTCCGTTAAATCGAACTGTTCGTTATATCGAATGGATTTTAGCTTAATTTTATAGCCGAACGGGATTCCGGGCATGTACGGTAAATCAAGGTGAATTATATCGAGCTTTTACTGTATTTCTTTTGCTTGAACTCCGATTTCCTAATTTCAATAGCTGTACTGTACTGTATGCAATAAACAGACTTTAATAAAATTAGTTCTCGAATTACAAATATTAATTTTAATGACCATAAAATTGGATTAAATAATAGTTTAAAATAAATGAGAGTATAGAGCTATTAAATTAGGGTAAAAGAGAATACGCTGATAATAGTTTTAAGGTCTTTGTACGAATACTATTGCTGACAGTGAAACATTGACTCCACTTTTTGAGCAATTCTATTGTCTTTGAGTAATTTTGGCCAATAAATCACTCATTCCTAACATGACAACTTGTCAAATAAGAGGAGTCAACTAACACGCTTAGAATAACTACTCTAAAGAAGGATTCTGTATATCAAAGGATAGGTCTTTACCACAAGAATTTAAAAACATTCTGCGATATATATACTTGTGATAAAGCACGCTTTGAATACAATATCTTAATCATTAGATAATTGAAAAAAATTTCACTCTAAGCCTTTCATAAATTTGAATGGCTTTTTACCTTTGAAAAGCAGTATTACAGCGCATTTCTTAAAAGGCTTAAGTTTTAAGCATAACTTCTTTCTGTTTTTTGAATGAAGAATTGTTAGCATAAATTCTGATAATAGGTCTTTTATATCACACGAATTCTTGAAACAGATTACCATAAAATTAATGTTTAGAGAAAAAATAGAAACTTCAGTTCCAGTTAAGTGATTAATTTAAAGTCAAAAAATTAGGTTATTAGGCATCAGAATAGTTAAGGGTTTGGGTGCACAAAAAGTAGAGAACAAAAATTGCAAAACATCATTAACTTTTATGAGAGCTCTCATTATTTTGCTTTAGAGTTAGACAAAAATGCAAATTAGTTTTGCAGAAAACATACTTTAGAAAGAGAAAAAACATTACTATCAGTCTTTACCTCAGAGTGAGAGCTAACTCGAGTAATATTTTTTGATCTCTAATTGAAGCAGATTTTCATTTGAGCACAAGAGTTAATTGACATCAAGACAATTAACTTAAATGCTTAAAAAATCATTACTTATGAAAAAAACAATTTTCTTTTGATTCATTATGTGATAAATTGAAAGAAATACTGGATTTGTTTTCAATCAAATTGAAAAGAATAACAAAATTCATGCAATGATTACATAAATGAGAAGAAAACAAATGCTTTTCACACAATTAATAACTTGAAACAAGAGATAAGTATATAGTGATAGCAGAGAAATGAGATGTTATTCATCTTCGGAAAGGAAAGTATGGTTTCTCTAAGAATCACTATTTCCAAAAATAACAGTAAAACGATTAATAAATAAAATTTCTTTTGTGTCATTTTTCCGTCCTTTTCAAGGGCTGATCAATGACCTCAACTGATCTCATGCCAAGTTTTTTTGTAGACCAATGTATTGATTTCTCTTAATTATTACTATAAATATTTGTTCAATAAATTTCAAAAATAAATCAATTTAATGAAAACATTGAATAATTATTGGAAACTTTTAAATTGAGTAATTTTTCCTCTTTTAACCATTAAAAGTCT
The DNA here is from genome assembly GCA_034699485.1 of Nanhermannia elegantula. Lineage (NCBI taxonomy): Eukaryota > Metazoa > Arthropoda > Arachnida > Sarcoptiformes > Nanhermanniidae > Nanhermannia > Nanhermannia elegantula. The sequence goes on from JAQGCH010000211.1 coordinate 18,724, forward strand.
TTTTATTATATTATATTTTGAATTTATTTTGTTTAAATGAAAATCGATAGCTTTCATAAAAAATTCTCTTTGAAATAGTATTACATTTAAAGTAACAAAAAACACAACATAATAAATGCATTAAGACTTCAAATTTTAACAATTGTTAATTGTTGTAAACCTCTCATAGTTATAATTAATCAAATTATTCTATTGAAAAATTGCTTTTTATATATTTTGTGCATCTAATTAAAATTTTTTTTAAATAATCTGTTAGAAAAGATCTCTGACTGTTGTATATTTTGATTTAAAATAATTATTTTTTATACAATAACTGAATCACACAAAGACTGCTTCGGTAATACTTTGAAAAATGGGATTTAATTTTTATTCTTAGAATTTTACTATTATATGACTATTAATTCTCAGAGGAAACGCTTTACAATTTATCTTTTAACTTATTTTCACAGATCTAACAATTGACGTAAGACTTCTTGGTTTCCAATTCCAACCATAAATTGCATTTAATACCAGCATAAAAACGAGGAGAACATCACAACTTTCTATACGTATGACTATTCAAAAGGAAATAGAAGAAAGAAAACCAAAGTTTTAAGATTATAAAAGAAAAAACACAAGTTGTTATACGGGAAAAGTTTTATAAGAATAATATTTTCATTGCAAAAAACATACACAGAATTATCTGCTTTTGTTAAGAATATTGAAGATTTTGTTTATCATGTGCTATAAAACAGTTAATAATAATCGAATTGTTTTGTGTGCAAAACATACCAAAAAAATAGTTTAACACAATTGCAATATATGTTATGTTCACACCAAATAATGTTCAGTAAAGATGGGTATTCCATAAAAGCTGGAAAATATATATTCAATACCTAGAAGAGTATACTTTCGATTCACTATCAAATATACGTGATATGAATTTTGAAGCCAATCATACAATTACAGCCACATATTATATTTGATTCGGTCAACAATTTTATGCGCTCAGAAATTATATTATTATTATTATTTCATACTTTACCGAAGTAGTTATAATAATAGTGCGACACAAAAAATGAAAATTCCTTCTGCTCACTAACGCGTTATATGACATTATTATTTGCTGTTACAATCATTACTGCTATTATTATTATTACAATTATTTTTTTCTTTTAATATAATTAGTACTGATAAATGAGAATAAGTTCTATGTAGAAACAAATTATAGAAAAAAAGTAGTGAAAAAGTGTGTTTCTGCCAAAGCATTGCACAAAATATAGTATTAGCAAATTCAGTATAACTGATGTTTCTGCAAATGTAATAGTAGTACAGTTGAAAACAATTATTTGTATGCATTCTATAAACAAAAACGGATTAGAAAAATGAGGATAAATGAAAATGAATGTGAACTCAAATCGAAACATAAAATTTTAAACACCATAATAATAAATTAGATTAAAATAAAGAGAGGGAGAAAATGTTGCAAAACCTTAACGCGATTGCCATCAATTTTGGCCACAGTAGTAATCATATTAATAAAATTGCATACAATAGATACAGAATTAGAATATACGCCATATTAGTAATAGTATTATTAATAATTCAGTGCACTATAAGCAGTAGACGACACCATCGCAGAAGGGATTTAGTGTCGGCGTCACAGACAAAATGCTTGGAAAAGTGTTCGTGTAAATGGAGAAGCGGTAAAATGACAGTTGAATGTCCGTCAGCAAGATTTTTGACTATACCTGACGGTATTGATAGTGGGACTCAAGTGTTACACTTGACTGGAAATGTGATTCAGATATTGAGTGCTAAATCCTTTCAAAGGGTTGGATTAACTCATTTGCAGCGCATTTACTTGAATAGATGTGGATTAGTCTCATTAGATGACGAGGCCTTCTATCAGGTGTCAAATTTGATTGAATTAGATTTGAGTAATAATTTTTTAACATCAGTGCCCACTAAAGCGCTTGAATATTGTCCGATATTGAGAAAATTGAATTTTGCTCACAATCCTATCCGGGAATTAGTGAATAACACTTTCGCCAAATTTTTACATTTGCAGACTATTGACTTGTCTGATGATAATATTCAATCAATTGATGTCAACGCGTTTCAGGGATTAAAGAGCTTAAAACAGTTATACCTTAACGGCAATAAACTCAGGTTTGTTTCTAATTCATTTATCTCAACATATTATATATAATTATAGTTTATTTATTATATTAATATTATATACTATAGTCAAACCTCCATAAGTTAAAATCGTTTGGGACCACAATTTAGGTTTAAGTTACAGAGGTTTTTAACCTACAGAATATATTTTATAATGTGTTGCTATGGAAGTGAATCGGGTCTTACGTTTAGCTTATAGAGGGTTTTTAACATAGGGAATATTTAACTTATGGAGGTTTCACTGTATACTTCTTAATTTTAATATCAAATCTTAACCTATATATTGAAGTGATCTAAACCATAAGTTTCACTTTTAATTATTTAAGTATCACTTTAAACACTTATCCAAACCCTCTATTGATTACTTATTCATGACTTTGTACTAACTATACTGTATATACATTTGAATCTGAATATAATTTCCAATTATTGAACTTGTTATATGATTTTTAACTAAATTCATAGAAATTAGATATTAAATAAAGTATATGCAAACTCGACTGTTAGTCAAAAACATTCAAATTTGTTAGATTTTCAGTTTAATAAGGCTGACTTTTCATCTGTGAAATTAAATTTTAATTTAGTATTTGTATGACTTGATTCTCAAAAAAGTCATTATAATCTTATTACAAGTCAAGAAAATAAATTTCCAGTAAAGATATACGAGTAAAGTAAGAAAATCTAAGACCTGCTCAAAGCGCCAAAAACTTGTTTGACAACAAATCATTTTGAGTCAATGGTTTTCGCCTCTCAGGCCTTTTAGCTTTCAGTTACTTTTCTTCCGTTTTCACAAATGAGATTCTCTACTATTTTTCTGTTGTGTACCAACAGCTATGCTATGAATTAATTCCTATCTCTGCCTCTGTCTGTCGCATCCTCTGTCTCTGTCTGTGTCGATCGCTGATCCACTCACTCAAATACTTCCTATAAAAACGAAGTTCTCTTCAATTTATTTCATTGCATGAACTCGTCTTTTCCGTCAAACATGAAACTAGAGTATAAAATATATAACTTATACTTTGTTTATCGCATACGAGTAAATACAAGTTGCATTATCTGTTTATTTATCCCATGATTACATCCGGAATATTGCTCTTTCTTTCTCTATACATACGTTTTTGTTCTCCCAATTATTATGTCATAAATAATCGCATTCACAATCAATACAATCTATTGGAACATATTTTTTCTGAGAGTCTAATACAGCACAATCTCAAACCTTTGCACAATCAATGATTTATTTTTAAAGACCTACAGTTTAAAGAACTATAACTTTCTCAATGCATTCGTTTTTACTTAACTAATTATTTAGTAATTCAAATATTTTCTCTGAGTCAGAATCCATATAAACTTTGAAACTATTTGTGATACCTTGAGATCTCCAACTGGAGCTAATTCGAAATCGAAGTTGAAAATTGATCTCAATGTGATACATAAGTTGCTACAGTTTCAAAGGCTTCGTCCAATTCAACACAGAAAATACAATTTAAATGACAAAATAAGAAGTAAGGGCTTTAGCAATGTATACTTGTAATACTTGAAGGTTATATAACCAGAAACGCAGATTACAGTAAAAATTGGACCTGTTTTGGCAAATTTTAAAAAAATTATTTGCTTTTAATAAACTTTAAATGTGAAAAGTTTGTAGAAATAAACTTAATCTTTTAGAGGAAATTAATTTTTGGAATACTTTTTTGCCTCAAACCCTATTTGAAAGATTTAATTTGAAAATCAATATCACAAACAAAATGAGCAAAACTCTGAAATTTTTATAAGACGTGCACTAAATGGTTAATACCAAGCAGTCATCGAAACGGTAGACCACGACCACACTTATTGACCAGTATTTTAAGAACATATGTTCTACTATTCAGAAAGCTGCGACTTTAGAGTTTTGAGTTGAAGAGTAAGTTTTTGACTGAAAATCATTGGTGCGAATAAAATATATAAATCTCACGACATTTCAATAGTTAAAGTTTGAGAGAATAAAGTCAATCACATCTGAAAGACGGAAACGAGTCTCACGGATAAAAGAATATTTTGCTCACAAGTTTTGCAATTAAATACTTCTTTAATGACTCCATAATATGTTCTTTAATATAAGTTTTACATAAACTTTAGAATACAATTTGCAATAAGTTTTAATTATACTAAAGTGAGTCACTAATGATTATATATTCATTAAATTAAATGGTTCTTCATATTAATGATAACATTACCCATAAATTAATTGAAGAAATTAATACAAATAAAACTACATGTAAACAAATGGTTCGCATAATTTCTTTCTTTTCAGTCCTTATTGAACTAAAAATTGAATATTTGTTACCAGAAATTAATTAATCAAAATACTATATTAATGAGATTTTTAATAATTTCCTTAATTAGGTCTCTAATTACTGTAGCGATAGTTTTCAAATTTTGATCAATTATTTTCAGATAAGGTTTTATATAATATGAGAACTAAATAGCAATTTAATTATTTGCCAAATTTAGTTTTAAATTCAAAAAAGTAAAAGTGAAAATCTTTAGCAATAATAGAATAATAACTAAATAAATGAATGTTCAAGAGAGCGTTCAATTACACCGATAGATTGGGTGAGAATTGATGACTATTTATGAGTGCGAATAAGAATAATTTGGGTTCTATTATGTTTGGGCTTTGCATTAGATTACTATAAAGGAGAGGAGAGAAAGAGAGAGGAGATAAAGAATGAAAAGAAAAATATGGATCACGTAAAAAATGAATAGTCGTATACCTGTGGCAATGGTTTCATGTTTAGGGATGACTCGCATGAGAGTGTGGTTTTTGGGCATTTGTATTATTTTTTGCTCTTTATTTATTTGATGCTTAGATTTACTGTTTTTTACTCGAGAATATATCGATAATATTGTCTATATTTTAGTCAAAGTCGAAGAAGAAGAAAAAACTTTTGCAAAATAAAATAGTATCCCATAAAATATTACTATTACTAGTATTACTACTATTATCATTATTATTAAGTATAACAAATAACCAAAATTGACTATCAGATAGAGTGCAGATCGGTATGTCTTTTATAGTCTAGTTATGACTTTCATGTTAGAGAGTATTATATTTATTAATATTAATTACAAAAAGCGTTATATAGAGTACAGGATATTCTCAGTTTAAGACATTTTTCATAATCAAGATATAACTTGTATTACCGATAAATAAATAATATTTAAAATTATGGCTTGGATTCGAGTTACCCTATATTTTAAGTTCCATTAAAAATGTTTTGCAGCATAAAAAAGTGTGCAATTCTTTAGAAGCAGAATATTCTTATCAATAATTAAAACTCACATTATATGAGAGTAAACATCAAATTATTTATTAATTAATACAATGCTTTACTGAATAGGGCTTTGTTTAACATTAACACATATATTATTATTTCATATAAATTATCAAAATTTGTCCCACATTAAAATTTTAAAAAACTTATTTTTCGATAACTTATTGCAATTTTTTTGATTTGTTCATTGATTTCGTAAAAAATCTAATATTTGTTTAAATAACTTTGAAACTCTTCCAAACTAACCGACGATCAAATGTGTTTAAAGTTTTTGCCAAAAATTTATTTTCCCATTAGTTTTATAAAGTTATAAAGTTTTATCAAAATAATTGAACATCAGTTTTATGTTATCTTTAAATTTATTTCAAGTGATATAACAGTTTTAAAAATTATTTTCATCTTTTTTTGATAAAAAAAATCAAGAATTTATTGCTTTAAACATATATAAAATCTTTGAAAATTGGATTTTCTTAATAGTTGAGAAATTTTATATTTTTCTAGTGATATAAACATTATTGGAATGACTTTTTTGTTAAATATACGGTTATCACACTTTATGCGACACTTCAATCATTTTGCTTATTTTTGGGCACTTAATCCTCACAATTGACATACAGTATACTTCTCTCATCTGAGTTTTGGTGTATTTTTTCTTTTATTTTGTTGAGAAAATATACTGATATGGAGTAACAAAATATAAAATTTGAAAAAGAGAAATACTAGAGATATTTCCACTTCAATTATTTAGTGAAAAAAGGCTCAAATCTATTGAAACAAAGTAGGGCTTCAAATACCCGCATCACATTTGAATCAAAAGCATAAACCGTTTTATTTATTTTAGTCAACTGTCTATTGATGAAAATGTAATATTCAAATCAAATGATTCGTTGGGTTTCACGAAAGTTCATGGCATATAAAACAAACTTATAATTTCCAAAAATATAAACATTAAAATAATTAATCCTCTATAGAGAATTGTTTTGATTCATCTTTTCTATCAGAAAGAACTTTCCGAAACTGTATTTAATATGAGCCTATTTTTATCACTTAACTAAATATAATTTTTATAAAGTATTTTTACCGAATTTTTATTAACTCATAGAACATAAACTTTACTCAAGTAACTAATTTTGAAACTAAAATGTATCTGAAAATATGTTGTGAACAATTCATTTAAAGTTACTATGAGTTTATTATCCAAAGTAATGCAGTTTCAACGCTGAGAAAATAGCGTCGACTCTTGAAACTAAATCTTAAGATTATTAATGTATGCCATAAATATACTTTTGTATGTCTTGAGCTCCCGACGAAACAATAAATATGGTATTAAACTGTCTATTCTTGAAATATTTTCAGAGAGAGTTTTATAATTTTCTGTATTAAAGTATAACTTCATGCATTTCTTGACTGCTATTATTATTCGCTATTAAACATCGCAATACACACTGAATGACTCATTTGTTTTATATGAGAAGAATACTGAGCAGAACAAAGCAAAAAATCTATTAAATTGGTTTTATTTCACTTCTTCTTTTAAGCTACTTATCAAAGATTCTCAAAGATGTGAATTTAAATTTAAAGTAGTTTTAGAATATGACTAAACTTTTGCTAAACTTTGATAATTTATTTTCTCTGAACAATCTATAAATCAGTTTTTGGAACAAAAATTCACAAACAAATGAAGGAATTGTAAAATAAATTATTCTCGACTAAGCTATTATTTATGAAACACATTATTATTATGATTAAAAATGATTTATTTTAGGAACCATTGTATTGCCATTTAGTTCCTGAAATGAATAATGAAAGAGATAATTAGTTGTTAATCTATGAAAAGCTTATGGTTATTCAGGAATTACTAATAGAAAAATTACTTTTGCATTGGTTCAGATAAATGAAGTTGTTCTGTGATTACATAGTCTTGTTTACAGAATGCTCCCATTGGTATTCCAAACAATGACCACTTCATCTTCGAAACAAAATATATATTAAGAACACAAAACAAATTCATGTCTATTCATTCGAAACGAATAAATATATCGTTCAATTTAGACTAAAACAAGTATTGATTTAGTCGCACAAATATTCAATTTATTCTATAATAATCATTGGAATTATGTTTTTACCAAAACCTTATTAAATAAAGTGATATTTTCTCCGTAATATTACTTTTTAGTCCAAAAGCTTATATATTTTGTCAATATTTATACTCATAAATAATTCTATGAGTTTATAAATAAAGTTGTGAGTAATCCATAAAAGATTGAGTCCATGAGAAGAAGTTTTGCTTTAAAACGTATCAATACTAACTGAAGGCTAACTCTTACCAAAATCTTACAGGTTTACCAATATTTCAAAAATCGTAAATGTTCTCAAAAATTCAATATTTAATGAGATGAAAAAAATTCTTTGACCTGTAAATATCTATAATATATCTTTTTGTGCATATATTAGCGAATGCTTGAAGTCAGTCCTTATCTGTCAAGAGTGATAAAGATCTGACCCATTATTACATTTGAAATATTACACTTTGAATGAATAAATCTTATAATCGATAAAATATTACAAAATAATGGAATCTATTTTGAGACATAATATTTAATCATTGAATAACTTGCATTGATAAGAGCTTAACAGTAAAAATGAGATTATATTTGTCGTGAAATTCCTTTCCTTTCTATAGGGTTCTTATTGAATAAGAATCCAAATCATTTATTAGAGTCTATTTAAATAGAAGTCCTTAAACTCAATAATCTATTATAAACTTTGATTCCCTAAACAGTTATCTGTCAGGACATTGTGTTCACTCACTTCCATCACTCTATGAGCTGACACTTCACAACAATCCATGGAATTGTGACTGTAAACTACGCGATTTGCGCGATTGGATGCTTCAGCACAATATACCATTAAGTTATTCACCAAATTGTTCGACACCGGCCAGACTGTCAGGCCATCAGTGGAATTCATTACAGTTGGATGAGTTCGCGTGTACGCCTACTATTGTCTCTATCGAAAAACATATTGTTGTATATGAGGGTAAGTTTGCTCTAAAGCATAAATTGTGTTTTGTTATGAAAAATAGTCGATAACAGGAACAAAAAATATTTATATAAACTGTATTATTATGTTATTATTATACTACAAAAGATTGATCAAAATAGAGAGCACTGACAACCCACTCACAGAATGCTTTCTTCAATAAAGAGAAAAAATGTTAAATTATTTTTCTTAATTTAGTGCAAGTTTTTATTTTTTAGTGTTTCTCTATTTTCTCTATTCTTTTAATAAATAGTTTTATTTAAACTAAAGTTTGTAAACTATTTTGATTTGAATCTTAAACATCAACTATCACTCTAATTATATTTTATTGGTTTGCACATCAAAGCACTTCCTATTTATTTTTAATTAATTTCCTAATTAATTCTGAGTTAGCTCTCTCTCTCTCTCTCTCTCTCTCTCTCTCTGACTCTCTGTTTTCCTATCTCTCCTCTATTCAAATACTGTAAGATATAGCTGAAAATAAATAATAACGAAACACTTATAAGAGTTAAAGATTAATTGCAAAAAATGAGTGATAGCTTTCACGTTAGTCTATACCGTATAGAAAAATAGATTCAATTGAATGCGATCAGAATCTGAGTTGACCTAAATTTTAGTGAAGGCAATAATAATTTCTAAATGAAAAAGTCCTTATAGTACAAAACCAAACATGTCCTATAAGTACCACTCAATAGGCCTCCAATATATTCTTTTCTCTGATATATTTTTTTGTACCATATATTCCATATCTCAAAAGCGTCACTAAAAAGAGTTTTCTATGTCTGAAGTGTTTCTCTTTTTTTCTTCTCTCCATCTCTTATATACGTAGCGATTAATGCATTTCAGTCCTTACTCGCATGGCTTAACAGTGATGTGAAAATTTATCACAAGTAAAAAGAAGTGATGAAAAATTAACAGCAATTCATCATTTGCATCAAAATTATTAGAAAAAATACTTTCAAACGCTGAGACACTGCGTTTCAAGTCTCTCCCTCTTCCACACACTCTTACTCTCTTCATGTACTGAATATATCAGATTTTATTACTTTTTTGGTATATTAACAAAATTTATAGACATGAGACAGAAAGTGTCAGTTCTGGTAATTTATTATGAAAGCGATGAGAAAAATAAAATGATGTTATGATGTTATGGAGTTGAGGGGAAATCACAACACTTTTAAGAGACCTTCATATAAATTAGATATTTTTAATTATATTAATATTATTTTTAAAATTAAAAAATGAAAACCTAAAGAGATGATCAAATTAAAATATACGTTGGGTGCAGTACCGGTGGGTCCCTATCAGTTTATCGAAATTCAATTCACCGAAATTCAATTCATCGAAATTCAATTCATCGAAAATCAATTC
>JAQGCH010000212.1:0-28611 GCA_034699485.1 Nanhermannia elegantula
ACAATATTCTCTTGATATTGAGTAATCGACACTCACATTATTGCTCATCTTCAATGACCAATGTTTTCAATAACTTATTCAATTTATATGCTTTACAAAGCTATCAAATATTTAAAACAATCCAATAATGCAATACTGTATTATACAAATACAGAGCTTTGTTAAACTTTTTATTACACTTTTCACTCATCTATTTATAGCGATGACAATTGTCTCTTACATGCATTCCCGCTGTATTTTTGCACATATTTACAGTTCAAAATTATTTAATTACTGTATTCAAGTGACAGCATATTTATTGATGTGAAACTTGAAACTAGAGAACTATTTTTGCTTAAAGTATTAAACAGAGTAGTGCTTTAGTAATTAATACAAGTGTTGCAAGTGGTCATTCAATAGCCATTTAGGTCAGGAAATGAGGAGCGGCTGTACTTTTACGATGAGAAGGAAATTGACGGCAGAATTTGACTAAAATGTTTCAAACATTGCAAAACACATGCAATTTATTTATTACTAAATTGTTTGTGTCACGTATAGCATGATCTTTTGTTTATATCGCACAACATAGTGATTAATTATAGTAACAATAAACAATCGATGAAATATTACTATTGTTTTTATTAAAATCAATCTAAATTTGCTGTATTTGAATACTTTTTTTGCCGAATGAACGTCTATGTAATCTCACTAATGTATCAAATGTGTGAAACTGTGAAACAAATCTGATATATCTGCGCTTTCTTCATATATAAGTATTACAAAGATTTTTATTTTATACTATTCTCAAATTCATTAAGTTTTATGTTGTTGTGTGAATTTATATTAAAAATCAAATTAAAACTTTTTTACTTTTGCACAACAATAGTTTTAAAGTCTCTAAAGTATTGATAAAGAAAGAAAATAATCCCCAAAATAACTCAAAACTGCAGTTAAACTATTGTTGTGCAAAAGTAAAAAAGTCTTAATTATTTTATTTTTAATATTCTTAAATTATTCTGATTACAAATTATAAAAATTGCAGCAATAAATAGTATTTAAATTACTATAAAAGCAGTATAAAAGTAGTGTTAATCTTAACCTTAATCTTATCGCTTAAAAATCTTAATAATAATCTTAACGTTTTATCTTTTATCATAAGTGAATTCATTTCTTTGTCTCCTGAAAAAAGTGAGCTTTAGTTCACAAATTGAATCATTTTTAACCGAAAAAACTATTAATTAATGCAAACGATATCCTATTTAATATAGTGTCTAAGTTAGAAATTTTTAATTTCTTTTCGAAAACAATCTCTTTCTAACTATTCTGCTAATAATTATATATTTGTAAATCACTGTCTCAAACAAATTGTGTTTGATTTTTTAAAATCTGCACTTTTTATTAATTTGTAAAAACTCTTTATTTCATAATTATGCAGTTTTATATGCAATTACTAATTAGGAAAAAGTTTAAACTTTAAAAAGTTAACGACAGATAAAAAACAAAATTTCGAGTGTATTTATATTATGCAGTATTATAACAAATATTATGTATAAAAAATAACATATTAGGTAAATGAGGATTTATTGTGTTAATCACAACTTTGATACTGGTATAACATTAACGATAACTTCATCGATAACTTATCGATTCAATCAACTTTATTTTGAAGCTAAAAATACACAATATTTCTATTTATGTACTATACTGTACTGTATATCTTACTTAAGTCCTATTGTAACAAATATTTTAACTTTTAGTCTTTTTATTGAACAATGCATTCACTGATGAAGATTTGAGCCCCAGTCGAAAGCTTTAATTTTTATATTATAAAGTTTTAACTAAGAGGAGAGTTTATTTATTGAATCTTCATATTTATCAATATTTAACAAATCAAATCAAATTACGGTATTATTTTTCTTTTTATATCAAACATTTGTTCCTTTATAACAGGTTTAAACACAAAACTATTTTTTGCTTCAAAACATTAGTGAATCTGCATTATTAGCTTTAATTATGAGATGAGACTGTTTAAGTGAAGTCCCACTCGCGGATAAGTCGCACGACTGAAATATGTTCAAAATTTGAAATTCAAACTTAATTAACTTGAAACTTAGGTCACACCTCAAGTCGCGCAATGTTTACTTTGTATGTTGATAAAAAAAACTTAAAATAAATATTTGTTATCAATAGCACAGATTGAACTAATTTTTTGATATATTTTGTGATTAATGATTAATTAATCCAAATTTTGAAACACCAAATACCCGTAAATCATACAACTGATGCGCTAATAATAATATTTAAATGAAAAATAATTCTTAAAAAGATGTTTCCTAAAGAAATTTTTGTAAAAGTGAATCCGAAAGGATGGATAAATCAGGAAATGTTAAGCGAGTTGTTGGATGTGGTATGGAATAGAAGAAAATGCATTATTCTATTCAAATCACTTCTTATTTATGATTCCTCGCGCACTCACATCACTGAATATGTTAAAAATTTGGTCAAAAAGTAATCTCAATTAGCTGAAGAACTTGAAGGGCTTGGTTAAATATTTTGTGAAATACACTAATAAATCATTTGTCATTTCATTTTAAATTTCTATTTTTTGAATCTGATTTTGATGGTATAAATGGCGACTTTTCTATGAGAATTAAATTGTAATTTAAAAATAAAATGATTATAAATAGACACTTATTATTTGATTATCAAATTAGTTATTATTATTAAATTAGAAAATTGGATTTTTTGAATGCTACTTATACTGCATACTGCTATAACTGCTTAAATTTGAACATTTAACGTGCTTTTAATTTAGTCAATAAAACTTATTTTCACTTGAAAATCAAATTGAATGCAGGTGTCAGTTAGTTCTAACATTAGCTATGCTTTCAATATTAACCAAATGTAAAGCTAAGGCCATACTTAAACAAATACATCTGCATTAAACTTAAATCTCTTCCCAATTCGGAGGCTATAAAATGCAAATCTGAATGATTTTCTATTTTGAGCGTTTGCTGATTTATTGTATCAATAACTAGAGTTATAATGACATAATTTATTTTTCTATTATTGTGTTCTAGTGTTTGATTTAATTATTAAATATGATAATTGAATAGAATTGAGATGAATATTGCTTAAAGTGAAGGAATATTTAAATGCAAAAGAATAAAAGCACAGCTACAAGAACTACAATATTTTTGAACAATAAGTAAATATAAGAAAGTGCAAACTCCTCCTCTGTTAGCCTGAGGCAAACACATGCATAACTAGCTTACCATTACCATAATGGTGGAGAGAAGACTGCATAAAGCGCTGGTGAAGCGTTCAATATGTTCGTTAAGTGCAGAACCAATGTTATCACAGCGCTGTGCTCTGTGGGCAATGGCATCACTGTTGGTGGCGTCAGAAAGGGATGGACAACAAACGAATTACCTGCAGTGCCACTACTAGGTTGGGTATTATTGGATCAGCTGAGGATCTGTGCACCACTACTACCAACCGTCGAGTTTCCTACGGTTCGCATTTAAATAGTGCGATCATTGCGTATATGGTTTAGCGCTGGTTGTGTTGAGGCCGTCCTCACAACCGGAATACGTCATATGAATTGGTTGCCGCCCCGTTGGGTTCACATTCAGGCAAATACTACACACAACAAATCCACAGAATTTTAAGGCTTTCTTCAATGGTGGTGTTCAGTGACGGTCACAGCAAGCAGTAAAGCTCTCCCACGGTCTGCGATCTTCGCGGTCCGCTTTGTCAAACGTAGTGACACATTTTCAAGTGTTTGTGTTGTGTTCTTTCATACATTTATTTCTTGTTCCGATTATCACACATCAGGACATTAAGACATAAGTGAACTCAACTGCAAACTACATCAAAATGCTTAATCCCTTTATGGACAGTGCGACTGCAGCTCACATGCACCAAACCATCAAATTGAGTCCATCACATGCCACCGATGCGAGCAGTGTAGTCGGTGTGGGTGTTGGTGTAGGTGTTGGTGTCGGACACAATCAGCCAAATCACCAGAGTTTTGCCGCACAGAATGGCTATGGAATGCCTCATCCGCCTCATCATCATCACCATCACGGCTACGCCGCCAGAGATTTTTTATTACGTCGCGATCCACATATGCCAACACTGACCGGTGGCCTCACAACACACGATGCATTGTCTGGCAATTCAGTTCAACCACATCACGCGACCACTATGTTTGTGTCTGCCTCACAAGCACTGCATGGCGCGCATCACACCAATGCTGACACACACGTATTATTCCCGAGCCTTGAACACCATCCGGCAGCACATCATCCGCCGCCTCATATGAACGGACAAATGAGAATATCATTGCCGGGCACTGACATGTACGGTCGTCCTGACCATAGTTTCAATCAGACAGCACGCAATGATCATCATTTGACTGGTCCTTACGGGCCAATGAATCCTATGGGACACATGAACCACATGAATATGCATCACGCGGCAGCTCATGGACCCGGAGCTTTCTTCAGGTATATGAGACAGCCCATCAAACAAGAGATGACATGTTTGTGGATAGATCAAGAACAGGCCAGTCCTAAGAAGCCTTGCAATAAGTCCTTTACTACAATGCATGAAATAGTGACTCATATAACTGTTGAACATGTTGGTGGGCCTGAGTGTTCAAATCATGCCTGCTTTTGGAGTGACTGTCCTCGCAATGGAAGACCATTTAAAGCTAAATACAAATTAGTCAATCATATACGAGTGCATACCGGAGAAAAACCCTTTCCGTGTCCTTTTCCAGGCTGTGGAAAAGTGTTCGCGCGCAGCGAAAACCTCAAAATTCACAAAAGAACGCATACAGGTAAGAGTCTTAAACAGTTTCTATGCATCCAATTACTTATACCCCTTATACCTGTTCAGTACTAACTATTTGTAATATTTTTCAAAGTCTACTTCAAGTATATGTCTAAATGTCTGCTCATATTATTTATTTATTTAATAGTTTTGCATTAGTAACACGTTCTTCTAAACCTTGAAATTATAAACAGTCTAAGACTCAAAGTCATAATTCACAAGATGAGAACCCGTGCAAAATTTGTAATGCAATCGATACCTTTTATTGCTTTGATGGGTAAAAGCGGGTCACTTAACATATTAACACTGAAAACCACAAACATAACAATAAATTAACAATTGAAAAATTCCAGGAAGTTATTAACAAATATATTCTTATTTTGCTCCCGTATCCCAATCCTGCCTAAGGCCTACTCTGTGGGCACTGAATACCACTTGTGTTTTTAGCTGAATATATGATTTGTTTCTAAGAATCATATATTAGTATAAACTCAAAAATAGCCGATACTGAGGGCATCTTTAAATAGACACCAAAATGCTGTTTAGCTTTTTGACTGTAAAGAATATATTATAGCTTACGTGTTATGTTATGAGTTAGTCTAAAAAGACAATTGTAAAGAAGTTTGTGTTTTAGAATGAGATGCAATTGTCTGAAAAAAGAACATATGTTAAGAGCCACTCATGCGAAAAGATGTGCAATAAATTGTCACGAAAGACACTTCTGAGGGTTGATGGAGCACATCGGCTACTCGCGTACTGGCATACAAAGAAATAGGCATACAGTATATGTAAAAACAAAGGCCAACAAAATGTTGAAAAATTATCTTTAAAGTAATTTCTTTTTGTTGTGTTAACCACTATTGAGATCAATAAATTTTTAATATATTATACCTGTATAGAGAGAAAGGTATGAGTATTGGAAAACAAATTCCTATGATTTATGATGTGCTGTGAAATTGTAAATATCTATAGCTGTGCAGTAAAAATGTCGATTTGGGTCTTTGATGGCAATAGTTTTGAATCGCAATTATTCTCACCTGACATAGAAGTCATAAAAATAGACACGACAGTGATCTGCTCATTGGTCACTTGTACCTGAATTGTACCTCTACTTTATAACTCCCAAACGAATATTCAAACAAGATCTTCAAGATTGTAGTTCACTCTCTAAAAGGAGAAATTATAAGCTCGAAGTAGTAGTTTTGCCACTAGTATTAAAAGCACAGTATAAGCGCAGACCAATCTTTCTTCTTTTATTACACTCAACATTCTCCGAAGGGATTTTCCTCTACAAGAAACTCGTGTTTTAAATGTGCGCTTATATTATTAGATTTAGTGCCCCTTCTATTGCAGTGACTGTCACTCATATTAAGGTGATTGTAAAAGTGTAAACTAATTAAAGGATTGCTAATGAAAATTTTATTGATAAGTGCTGTGGGGATACATTTGTGGCAAACTGTCAGTCATCAGTCTCTTGTGAATAATATTCGAGTTCACCCATACCTCAAATGTTAAACGGTTTAGCTCTAAGCCAAGACCTTGTAAAGCCATAAAGATTACTATACTTTTGCTTAGCTTTCAAATTTTGCAAAAATAAGACGCTCTTAATTCAATTTTCAACCTTTTCTATACATTCTAATTCTTAATCATCAGATTTATGTTAATGACATATTTTGATCGAATCCTACTTTCATTCCATTCTTCCACAATTCTCTGCTTTTCCTAATCTTTAGCTGTCTTTACTTTTCTTCTTAATCTTTCTTATTCTTCATTCAAGGAATGTCTTCAATACCTTAAGCTCATAACTGAGAATATGTCAGAATTATTCTTTAGGCCAGAATATTCATGAAAAATTAAAAATAGATAATAACAGAATGTACTGACGCTATATTATAATAAATTTAGAATTAAATTGCATTTGAATATCATAAGCAACTATATTGTGTGTCGATTGGAAGTTAAAATAATAAGTTATTGATATTCGTGAATCATTAGCCCTATTTGGTTGTCAATCTTTTTGAGTTGAAGACTTTGATTCAATAATTATATTTAATGCAGTGAAATAATTGGCTTCACTGAAGTCCCGCTATTGAGAACGTATGACATGAGAGTCAGTTAAATTTATTGAGTTTGTAGAGTCACTAGAGATGGGAAATGATTTGATTGTATTGTTGTTATATTTATTCTATTATCTTCCCGATTGTGTTGACCCTAACACTTGAGTTAAGTTTACTCATAAATGTTATATCAATAGTAATCGGATCCAATCCAAGACCAATGTAAATGACTCTTCTATGTATTCGCTTTCTATTTAATGATACTTTTAGGCTCAAAAAGAGTCTCTAATGCATGAGTGAATGTCGAACACAAGATTTACTACTCTATCGAGAGAATGAAATAAAGTCTATTCATTGAAAACGGTCTAAAATGAATATTGATTGTTCAAATCGGTAACGGATAACAAATGTTATTTACATTAAATTCATTTTAATTCAATGTTTCGTATAGTGTCGTGTTAGGGAAATGTAGTTCAATAATTATTTAAACTAAATTTACAGATTTTTTAAATCAGATATAAGCGCCCTTTTCATTATAGTCTAACCTTATCTTCAATTTTTATGTTAATAATATCCCCAAATTCAGGAAAGTACAGGGTTTTATGGTATGCCTCAAATCATTTGACTCAAATGACACCAATTATTACATAAAATCATTAAATTCTTATCACAATATAAATTTTAGAGCTTTTAAAATGCATAAAAATAGTAATTAAATAAATATTTATTGAGAAAGAATCCATAACTTAGGCAATAGTAAGCTAACAGTTAAGCGTATTTGAAATTTGGCAAATGTCAGAGCGAAGTACATAAATTATATATAGAGAGGTTGGAGTTGACCATGAATTATAAATTGTTGGCATTTACTAAAAGAAGGCTTATTTTTTAAGTATTATATTTTGCATCATTAGACGCCTAACTTATAATAGAAATAGTGAGAAAAACGGTGAACTAAAGTTAGACGAACTAACTATAGGAAAACTATTGAAATCACACTAGTTTTCACATTTTGTATGGTAATCGCCTTAACGGCTTATCGATTCAATAACAGATTCGCAACGCGTGTACAAGTGAAGTGCTACAGAACTAAAAAGCAGCCATTGAGGGGCGATATGTGATTCGTATAAATGAATTCAATAATATGGTGAATAAAGTATCACAAATGTGAGTGATCCCTATCAAGATGTTGTAACGGACAGACTTACAACACCACATGAGAGTGAAATAAATAGGAACCATACAATACATTCACGTATATTTTGTATAATGCCTTTATTGCTGATTTCTATCCTTATAATACGGTTCACTAAATATTAATAAATACATTACAGCCATCCATTACAGAGAACACAATATTGCATTTTAATAAGAATTTTTAATTCATTTAAATCTAATTACTCTACAGTAATAGAAAAATAGCACTATATTGCGATTCATTTGGGTCTTTATACAAAGTAGTAAAGCTAAATGTTGGTTATATTGTAGAACATTTTGAGGATGCAGATGATTAATTGTTAGAATGAAAAACGCTGACAAAATGATAGTAGGATTGCAGTGAATCGAGAGCTCATTTACTTGTATGCCATACTCGCAAAGCATAAAAATTCACTAACACTAACTCACAACACAATAAGTTCCAATCGAGGCACACCCTCTTTGACCATTTCATCCGGCAATAATGGGCAATGCCTGCAATGCCTCTTTTGAAATATGAAAACCCCATTCATGACCGGTTTGTATGCCATGTACTACTGAATACTATGCCAACTTCACTCTGCCTGTCTCTGTCTGTCTGTCTCTCTCCCTCCGTATCTCTCTCTCTCTCTCTCTCTCTCTCATCCCATTTCATCCTCTTTACGCGTTTGAGGACTCTTATCTTCCCCTCACTTCTTTATTTTTACAACTGCAACAACTCAAGAAAAGTTGCAGGTGTGAAACGAACTTGTATTTAAGGTTAAAGGCCATCAAAGCAATGAGCCAAAGACAGAGACATTGAAGTACTGTAAGAAAATGAAAAAGCATTGCATACATTCTGAAAAATATTTACAACACCCTAATAATTATGTATTGACTTTACAAAAAACGATTCTTTTGCATCTACTATATGTACATATGATTTATTTGTGCATAATTTATGCCAATACAAGCGTTTTTTTTGTCTCAGGCGAAAAACCTTTTAAATGCGAATACGAAGGTTGTGATAGAAGATTTGCGAATAGTTCAGATCGGAAGAAGCACTCCCACGTCCATACAAGTGATAAGCCATACAATTGCAAAATTCGCGGCTGTGACAAAAGTTATACTCATCCAAGTTCCTTAAGAAAGCATATGAAAGTTCACGGCAAATCGCCTCCACCTCCAGGAGCTCCTGGATCTGCCAGTTCTGGTACTGGTTCAGGGTATGAAAGTGATGGAGCAAACAATACTAGCAGTAATGCTAACAACAGTAGTAATACACCGAATGCTTCAGTTCATTCACATTCTCACACCCATTCATTCGGAGGCAATGCTAGTAATCCAAACACAGGCAATATCGGCGGCAATTCTAATAATAATGGACTCAATAACATAACCGGTACAACGAATGGACCGTCGGTGTTATCCTCACTCAACTCAAATAATACAGTTCTGTCGAGTGGTCATCACTCGCATTCGACAAATTTGAGTGAGTGGTATGTATGCCAGTCAGCAGCTGGAATGCCTACACCGCCGAGCAATGAACACTCACCAGTTGGACACGCAGGTGTACCTCTTCATCATCACCACCATCACCATCATCCGCATCTTCACGCGGCGACTTCATATTGACAATTGTAAAATACAGAGATATTTAAGTTATTATTCATCATATGCTTGTATATCAACCATAAATGCATTCATTGAAAATACATAACTGTTATTGTCATTACAAAAAGGTAGGCCTACAATGTGGCAATTCTTATATTTATTTATATCACTTAAGTGGGCAATATCTTAACACTAAAATTAAAATTAAGTTTTATCATTGTTCAAAATTTGAACCTAACACTAAAGTTAGTTAACATTTTCTAATTAAATATCATTGTATTAGAAACTAATGTTGAGCTCAATTTTGAACAAATTATGATAAGTTATTTAATGTGATAATAGAAGTACATGATTATGATTATTATTATTCAAGATTCTTATCGCCGCTACAAAGTTACTGAAGTACTAGCAGTACATATGTATAAACAGCTGAAGCATATTATCTCTTGTCATTTAAAGTTTTTTTATTGCATGCCTTAATTTAGTTGAAACCATTTTTGTTGTCACATAAGTTAAAGTCCGCTATTTGTAAATATAAGTTTATAAATATCGTAAATAATAAAATAATTACTTAAAATAATGTCATAATTAGTTTGTGAAAGTAATTATCTCGTCACGAATACACAGCACAGTAGTCCTGATTATATCAGGGATGAGGAGAGAGCAGAGACTACTGTTCTACAGTGCTTTTCGTTTATAAAATATTTAAACTTTGCTCAAACTTATATCAATTTTGTAGCTTTGAATTAATAGATAGTGTTATGAGAAACACGTCGAGTTTTAACAAAATATTGTGAATTTGAGCGATATTTGTTTCAACAATCACTACTTGAAACCGGATGAACTCATATAAACTGACGAAAGCTTAAAAATAATGAGCTGTGAATAAATTGAATGATCATTACCATATGATAATACAGTATCAAGTGAATTTAATTATAGCACAACTAATATTCCTACTCATTTTAGGGCTCTAACACATTTTCTTCATCAATACCTGCTCTACAAACACATATACACCATATACTCCATATACACATATGCCAACCAAATGACTAAACCAAACACTTTGTTTTTCACATTCTTCTCCATTCAAACATCCACTAAAATCACAAAACTAGTCAACATCTAATTTCTTCATATTTGTACTGCGCTGTTCAGCCTATTTTTCAAAATCTGTCTTATTTTCTTTATTAAGAATTATAACGACTTATTTTGTTGTTTTTGTTCCGAACTCCTATTGTTTTATTTTCTAAATTAAATATTTATTTTGAAATTTATTATTTTTATTTTGAGAAAATTTATGTCTTCATTGATAGACACATAGTTTGATTCGTACTTACATTCCATGCATTAGACATTAGATAATAAAAGCAAATTATAGAGTCATACTAGAGTTTGATACTATACAGAGGATACAGAGTAGTGAAGTGTTCACAACATAAATAGCAAACGAAAGAAATCAATATTTATTTCAATCAATTTTCTTACTTTATATAGTTTAGTGATAATTTATTTTAATGAATACTATTAATACATTAAATCGATTTTCATCCTTATCATTGAATTGAAGATTTTATTAATAACTATTAGAAAAATGAGTTTTTAAAACTGAAAAATTTATTTTTATTGTTAGAGTCACTGCCGTGTATAGTTAGGGGGGGCTAAATCCTAAAAAATTGCCTGTTAAGATTAAGATTTATTGAATAAAACATTATATATAGTATAATTTAGCTATAGCGATTATTTTTAGCTATTTTAATAACACAATTATATCAATTTAATAATGAGGCTAATTTCAAATCTTTTGGAATAATTTTTTTGAATAGAAATATCGATAATTCGCCTCAACTTGAAATAAAATTGAGGCTATATGAATAAATTAATACTTTTATTGAGAAAGTTCAAAATTTTAATAAGTTTAAAATCCAATTTAATTTGAGATTTTATAAAAAACAAAAACACATTAAATTAAATATATTTTAATGCATAATATTGAAGCCACATATAAACAAAGCATATGCATCACTTCAATTGAGAAGCCCTTGAATTGTTGAGGTAGTGCTTCGCTTGTAAATAACAAAATTTGATTTTCAAAAAAGAAGAAATAACTTTTTGCATAATTCTTAGAGACAGAGTATTATTAGTTATGGAATATTAGTCAAACAGAATTGATAGAAATGAAAATTTATACGTTTAATGTTTAATTTTCAATTGTGGGGAGTTTATGATGAGAGTATAAACCTTAGAACCACCAATGGTGTCGTGACCATTGCAAAGGTAGGGGGTTATATAGATTCATACAATCATGAATACGGCTCTCAGCGTGCTTTCTTTGTGTCACAACTATTCCCATATTGGACAGCAGCTGCGTTTACGACAAAATTGTCCACATTCTAGCTTTTCTTTTCTAACCAAAAGACATAAACAGAGTGTAACGTCAATGACTTGTTTGAGAAGGAGATTCGTATACTCTATTCACTTATTAAGTATTAATAGTAAATTCGTTAGCTTTCAAATATATTTAAATCTAAAATTCGTGATCTTTCAGTTTTGATTCTCAGCGGTATATCTATATTAGGCGTTTAGTCGATTGCACTGATACAGGTATTAGTAAATAAATAAAGTATCGATTCGTGTGAGTATCAAAATAGCAATCTATTAGATGTTTTGGTTAAGGTTTCAGTAATACCTATACCTATATTGGCTATTTTGAGACACTGAGAGAGTGTTTGTACATTTGGCTGTTAGTCTTATCAATGAAAGATCACATCAGTTATAGAGAATTGATAATATTGAAGTAGCGCTATAATAGCGACTATCTTCGTTTGTATGTGATCTCATCTTTCCGAAATAGGTGTATCTGACGGGAAAACTTTTATCTGCTAAAGGGATCTACTTTTTAAAAGTTAAAGAACCTTATTCTAAACACTAATTCTATAAGCTATGACTTCAGTCCTCTTTACAAAATACACGAGTGGTGGATAAGTCACAAAATCATGACTTCCTAAATGTCAGAGAAATTGTGGGGTCTTTTCATGTTTTATTTATGGATTAAAGTTATGTTATCTTTAAAAGTAATACTCATTTAATATTCTAAATTATAAGAATTCCATTATTACTAATAAAGAATAAGTGTTTACTTTGTAGTTACTCTTTAACGGCATTTTTATATTTGACAATAGAAGTTTTCAAAATATTGTATTAGGACTGCGTTTCACTCGAGAATCAAATGTTTGAAAAGTCCTTTTGAGTAGAGAAGAAAATCAACAGTTTAAGTTCAATACTAAAATATCATTCAAAAGAGAGCATTGGGTGCCTCTACTCTCTAAAGTAGGACAAACATAAGCGCAAAGCTTTTATCGTAACAATACTTGTAAAACATGAATTTAAATATAGAGTCCTTCAAATAAAGTGCTAAATCTAATTCAATCAAATTAATAGAAATATATTATTAAAATATTTTTTAATTCACTATTCATTAGTGATTAATCTATAAAAACAGTTTACAATAATATAAAGAAAAATTGAATTTAATTTAATTTATTGCCCATTATTTTATTAAATCACATCTACGTATAGATATTTGTCACACTGTTTGTCATAATAATATTTTATTGAATTTACAATTAGTATATCCAATGAAAGTGAATTATTAAGAAGAATCCAATTTAAATGCTATAGAATCGCAATTTTTATGAGTTTATTATTTGACATGATTTAAGAGAATCGCATTTTCTCTGACCAGTGAAATGTGTTGCATATCTTTAGCACACAACAGAACATAAGCTTGTTTTGCAAAAAGAGCTTTGCATTATTGTGTTATAATAACGCTGCATAATATATAACGTTTAAAGTCAGAAATAGATGGAGAACTGCCCACATAATTGTCAAATGTTCAGTAATGCTTAGTGGTGGTGATGAAAATATTGAGATTTGATGGGTTATACGTTATAATAGGAGTAAAGTATACGTTATATGGTTTTAGAGTGAAGTTTCGGGAATAGTTATAAATTGTTTTATATTATTTTGGCACCAGAGGTGATGAATGTCTTTGCTGTTTTCATAAGAATGACAAAACCTCGCTTCAACCCAGACCTGCTGGGAGAACGTGTGCTTTATGGGCTACGAAATGGAGCTCTAGCTATGCATTGAGATCTTTGGTATTAATAACTTTTGTGCCAATATATGCAGAAAAAAGGAAAGCTTTACTCCGATTCTTAGAAGAGAAAGGGCGAGCATATATAGAAAAGCCATCTCAGCAACAAAAGAATGTACAGAATCGAGGACGTACTGGTGCAATATATAATGGTCTGCGACAAAACGCTTGAAGGCAGGCAAAGGCATTGCCACTACCAAACTATAATATATGCATCTCTGCAGCGTTCAAAATATGCTTTTGTGAGTTCCACTAGAGCTTCAACAGCAGACTCAAAAGCGTATCGAATCCACCTATAATGTTGTGCCCCATGGAAAGAAATGCTTGTTTAGCAAATACACACGCATCAGTGGAGATGATGCACACATAATAAACTGCACATCAAATATACTCTATTGTAAGTACTATTCAGGCAAACCTTTGCTAAAGTTATGAACTCTTAAAAACCTGGATTAAATGTAATAGCGATGCAGTTTTTGAATGCAAAACGACTAAATACCTAATATCAAAAAAGTGATTCGTCTGACTCTAAACAGGCCTCAAGCGATTCAGTTTACAGCGTATAGTAATAGCAAAATATCATTTGGACAGTAATTTGCTTGAAAGTCACCCTAAAGCACAAAAACAATGAATATAAACAAGGAGGTGGTTATTCTTATTATGTTGTGAATGTATCTTTTACGAGTTCTAACACAACGGAAATCCTTCACTTGGCTTAAGTACAAGTTTGCTTCTTTACTCTTATCATAAGACCAGTCATTCTCAATGTTGGAAAAGAGGCCCAACTTTTATAACTAATTTAATTTCATGTAAAGACAGGGCATTTAAATGTTAGAAACTTTAGAAGAATTGAATTCAAATTTAGTGAAACATGAAACTCATCCTATAACTAAAATAACATAACAAGCAGTAAAAATACTGAATGCACCAAAAAAGCCTTAATCTAGTCGTCCCTTCATTCTCATCATCTGCACAATTGTGCCGTATAGTAAATTTAGTGAGAGAAAAGAGACTGAGAGAGAGAGAGAGAGAGAGAAAACGTTGAAAAAACAGGGTCTGTATGAAAGAAAGCTCATGAAAGAGCTACAAAGCGACGACCGCGTCTATACATTGATGTCAAAAACAGCTTTCTCGACCCTTGTCTGTTAAATAAACTACCTTTTGGAATACAAATCGGACTCTGCTATAGTGTATTACTTTCTGCAAGGATGGCATCTACAGGGAACCTAAAATGTATCTGAACTCATGCTGTGTATCCTTATCGTCACTGGCGTAGGAGTTTAATTTAAATCAACAATAAGCTATCTTTGCTCAATATTACACAATTAAACCATTAACTTTTTATTTTTATTTAATATTTAAATATAATTGCCTGTAGTTTGCGCTTCAATTTTAATCAACAAAACCATATGAAACTTTAGATTCTTTCTAAATATAATCTCAAATCAATTATCTAATTCAAAATTGAGATATTTTAATAGTTTACTGTGTATTCAATTTATTTTTATAGTAATCATCAATTTATAGCTTTTAGTTTTTAGAGATTTAAATTATTATTTCTTCTTATAGAGTACTTTATATGTGCTGACTGGCGAGGAAACCAAATATTAATAGTAACTGTATTTAAGTTGAATATTCTACTGCATTATACCTTTTATATCGTCTTTAGACTTATTAGCAATTATTTAATATTACGACATACAGTATATTATTACTGAATATGTCACTGAACTTTTCATGTATTTCTCTATTTTATTTTTAAAATTTAGATATTTTAGAAGAAATCAATGCAATTATCAGCATATTATTAGTTAATTGCATTTAAATTATTTGATTAAATTTTACTTTAAAAAATAAATTTAAAACTTAAATATTTTACTTTAAAAAATAAATTTAAAACTTAAATATTTTTCTTATAATCAATTATAGTTTAGCCCTGAGTTTTGTTATTATGTTATGTATGAAATTTTACTTTTTATATTTTTTTAATTCAGTCAATTTAACTGAAAAAACTCTTTATGAATAATCTTGTGATCATTGATACTTTGCCTTATGAATAGCCTCAACATTGAATTTCATGATTTTTAATCAAAGAATTATTTATATCTAAGTTTTTGATTGAAAGACTGTTTTTGATTGTATAATAGAGGCTTCAATTTAAACCAGTGCTTAAAGTAAAAATTGTGTTTATCAGCAAAACCTGTCTTAAACTTTTAGTGATTAAGTTACATATGATTGTAAAGTGTGATAAAAGGTTTAAAGAATGAGAGATAAAAAGATTTTTAACACTCTTAAGATGATGTTTTTTATTTAAAAATTATGCTCATTTTCTTACTTCCAATAATACCGGTATTTGCTTTTTCTCTCACAATGACTTGTAATTTGGTTTTTTCAAATTTACATTCGTCTAAAGTTAATTCACACATGTTTTCACTTTTGGATGTTTTGATTGGTTTATATTTGAGATTTTATTGGAATCTTACAGGACTCAGGTGAAAACTTTTGGAACC
Organism: Nanhermannia elegantula; assembly: GCA_034699485.1. Taxonomy (NCBI): domain Eukaryota; kingdom Metazoa; phylum Arthropoda; class Arachnida; order Sarcoptiformes; family Nanhermanniidae; genus Nanhermannia; species Nanhermannia elegantula. The sequence goes on from JAQGCH010000212.1 coordinate 16,332, forward strand.
CTCCCTCAACGGTGTGGGCCTGAGATGATTTTATCCAAAGTTATAATATAGTAACTGAATACTGTTTATAAATGATGGCTTCGATTTCTGTCATGCTTATGGATTACTATTTTAAATTATTCATAATTCAAATTCCTCTTCAAGTTTCTTCGCCCATAACTATTCCACAGTTTTCTGCCTTAACTAAAAGAAAATAATAAATTGCTTTGAGTGCTATATGTGATTGATTTAATTTTTGTAAATGATTTATCAATTATGAAAGAATGCAAAAGTTGTCATTCAAATAAATTAGTTTAGTTTTATTGATCACTTAAACTCATTATTGATACTCAAAGAATCGCTTCATTTAAATGAAGAGAAGTTTGTAAATCAAAATTCCAAACTTTAATTTTAAATATAAAATCATTAAATACTTAAGGAATTTGATTAAATACAATCTACGAGTTTTTATGGCAGTCTTACTAAAGTTTTCTTAATAAATGTATATTTATTTGAAATGTCAAATATGAATAAAGTTTTATTATTATTGACATTAGTAATGAGATAACATTGAATACACGAGAAATTAAGATTTCAAGGAAACAGTGTCTCAGATGATTGAATCAAAAGAAGCATTTGAAAAGATTATTTGTTTTGAAAGAAAACAGGCTGTTTTGAAACGCCCGGAAATTCTTTAAAATAAGTTTTACTTAATTCTTAATTTCAAATCTGTATAAAAATTAACAATTTTTCTGTTCTGACATCAATTTTGTTCAATAAATTGAGGTCTTTCTAAGAAGAGCTCACACTGAATAAGCCTTATTTTTCATTAGTTGCGGCGTTTGTAACACTTTCTAATGTTCAAGAATTGAAAAGATTTACACTCTTCGTGGTTAAGGCAATAGAGAGGGATTGCAGTCATCAAAGGATACCTACAGCAAAATGAAAGGATTTTGGCTCTGTCTGTCTTTAATGCTATTAGTCTTGAGAACTTATATTAAAATGCATTCAATTTTAAGCCTTTTCAGTGAATTAATAGCATATCGAAAATTAAGAAAACATTATCAGCAATATCAAAAATATACAATAATTGTTTAATTATTTATTTTACATATCAGGAGAGCTTAATTCCTATTTAATTGATTGAATTTTTATGTAATTTCAATTGAAATTCAATTTTTATTCAATCTCATTCAAAATCTAAATTACTTTATGATATAAAAAATAATTGCTATACTCTTATTCTTTATTTAATGAACTATTTTTCAATATTCATACAATAATTTTATTTTTTACAAACATTTCTCAAGTTTTGCTCAGTATTAAGTAAAACTATTCATTTTTCTTATTCCAGAGGGTGTTTTCTTTTATTTTATCGATAATTTAAATAAGAATTACCATTAAATAGCTTTTAGTAAGAAATGATTTAAAATGTTTTCTATATATTTCCCATAGTCTCTGCTAATAAGTCGAAACCTTTTTTTCCAACTCGCGAAGACCTTTCTAATCAAATTAAGGCCCACTTTAGACCACTCCTACTTATAGGCGTTCCAAATCCCGTACAATGATTTAGCAAAACTTGAAAGACTTAACAAAAATTAAAATAATTCTTGAAGCAAAAGCCCTAGACATAAAAATTTTTCACCGTTAGAATTAAATCGCCAAGTTTTGCCATAGTGACCTATCATGCGGTTTTTATTTGGCTCCGCCCACTCAGAAACAGTTATCACATGAATTTTACAAAAATGGGCGAATCTTGTAAACTGGTGGGTGTGGCTCAAAATTTTCTTCATATTTTGATTTTTTTGTAAAATGATATATAATCTAATGATCTGGTCTTTTGTGGGAGTCCTATTTGATTTTATAACACCAAAGTATTTACACTTTTTTGGTGAGCTTTGTCAGAGATATCAACAAAATTGAGAACAGATTTTTGTTTATAATATAAACCAAAAGTCAAATATAACATGACTTCACACCTCATATCTAATCAAATAAACACAACCTCAACTCAAGCCTCGTAATTGCAACAAAATTTCATTTTCGAAGAACTATAAATTAGTGATAAACTAATAGCCACTGATGATAAATGTCTGTTAATAGGATTCGAAGTGCTCGCGTCTGGTAATCGAGCGATTAATAGAAAATGTAAATTTTACCTAAAATTTGAGTGTGAAAGAAAAAAATGAAACTTTGTTAATTTTTTCAATATTTTAAAGTTTGATCAATCAGTTGATTAAAATTAAAAGATTGTAAAAGGCAACTCAGTTTCGCTTATAATCATGTTGTTTCGGGAGAAGACATGTGTGTTTCATTAGATGATGACAAATGTCTAAGTGTAAAATGTGTAAACTTAATACATTTGACGGGAACGCTATGGGAGCATGAGTTTAACTAAACACTCAAGAGCTTATTGCAAATGCTGAGAACTTCAACTTAATAATACATTTCATATGTCTTTAAAATAAGAAACACCAATATTTTTGAGAAATTTATTAGTTCTGTAAGTTAAGCATATATTCTGATAAGTAATGAAAAATTACATATTGGCAAAGATTTAATTCTTATATCTAAGACGCACAGCAACGGAAGAAATTAGTAATTATAGGGCGTGTCTTATAACAGCTTGAAATTTGAAGTGGTGAGGAAGGACTCTAAGACTTTAACAGATAAAAATGTTTGCGAAGTGCCTAAAGTATTGGTGGTCTTCGTTATACTTGAATTGGAAATGGAATGGGTGTGCCGTTGCCACTGAAACAAAAGTAATGGTCAATCAGCACTTGTCCATAACTCATCTCTCATTTATGTTTCAACATTTTTATTTTAAATCTTAAGTTTAGTATTATTCCAAAATGCGTTCATTGTTTATCAAAACCAACTTTGTGTTAAAAATAAAAAAGATTTACATCTTATTTCACATTTAATATAAATGCATATTTATATTCACTCAAAATATTTAGATTTGTTGTCTATTATTTCCGAAGATTTTTAAGTTGACTCTCATATGAAGTAACTTTTATAAAATTGATTAAGTTTAGTAAAATTTACAGAAGAGAAGTCCGATTCAACTAGTTTTGCAAAAAGAGCTTTTCCAAAAATTTTCTCATCAGATTATTTCTCATAAAAACGAGATATTTTTATGGCCTCTGTATTAATGTAATTGAAATTTTGATAATAAACATAAAGAAAAGGCTTAATCAGCATTTAAAGGTTGTAAAGTTCTTAATTTATTTTAGAGATCAAATAAGTGGTCCCAAAGCAAGTTCAGACCACTTGGAGTATTTGTGCTGCTACAAGTGGCGAGGCTTCAAACTAATAGCATTTATTTTATAAATCTTAACCACCTTAACAACATCTCACAATTATATAATATAAAATATATCCAATTACATTGAAACTCTTATTTAAATAGGTTTTTGGTCAGGTCTACAGGATTTGAGATTATTCTCCAGTCTCACTATTGTGACGCTGAAATGGAGTTTTTTTCTCTAAAATATTTAAAGTTTTAATTGAAAGATAATTTGAAGAAAATTATTTAAGACCCTATTCAAATATCAATTATAATTAATGTTATTTTTGTATAGGTATAGGCTTATAGGTCCAATTTAGCCTTCTATCAATATCAATCTTTCGCATACCACAAGTTACTCAAGATATTCAACAAAATTAGCAAAGTATTGAAAAACAAATTGATTTATTAATTTATTTAACAAAATTGGCTGAAATGTTACTCTTTTTTGTTAAAAAGTCTCTATTATACAGATGTGAGCATGAAATCTAAAACTTTCTTAAGCCCGTGGCTTTTAAACAACTTCTACTGAGAGTCCGGATCCCAGATCAAAAGCATAAAATGCACTGCCTTACTAACAACTAAGTAACAGATAAGCACAGTATATAACTAATGTATAAAGTTAGAAATCAAGATTTTAAAAGGAGATAAAATATTTTTCAATTAGGCTTTGATCGTATATTCTTATCATTATTATATAATAATGAGTTAAAACACTATTTTTCGTGTCTGTAATGAGCATCTCAAACTATAAGACTATTTCGATTTTAAAGTAATACCTGTCTTGTATTGTATCCGTCTTGTATTGTTTTGAAAAAGTTATTAAGTTTAAGCATAAAATAGTAAACATAAAACCATAAAATAACTTTATACACTTTCCTTTTTAAATACTAATATCGCTCATTTTAATAAAACTAATTATACGAATAATTATAGCGATATTAGTGTCAAATTTAATAAAATGACATTCATTTTTGGAGCTGTATTATTCATTTTGTATAGCTCTGCTGTAACCTAACTGTAGTACTATATCTCAAATTATTGTGGATGAGTCTTAAATCTAAAACTCATTGAATTGTTAGATGTGTTTATTTACTAAAGAACCTGAACTTTTGCAGATGTGTAAGCGAATCATGAAATTGGATTCCGAGAATTTCATCTCTAAAAGGAGAACATAATTATCTAATTATAATATTAATGGCTTTTATTAGTTTAAAACTACTGTCAGTTATAAGTACTGTCACTTCAATAAATTATTTATCTAAATATAATCTATAGAATCAAATAGAATGTTTTTGTGTGATTTACGGTCACTGGACATGGAATAGTTACTATGGATGACATTCTAAACTTGCAAATAGACGAGAAATAAATTTACAATCTTTACAATCCAGCTCAGAATCCCCGCAGATTTTTCTCCGCCTTTTGAAAAATACACTCTAAATATTCAAATATAAAAAGTGGGATCAAGAGTGTGACAGCCATAGCCAATATCTTGTCCCGCTGTTACCTGTCTAACAAGTAGTGAAAAAATTTCAAATTTTTTAGCTTTAAGTTAAAACAAGTTGTCTTTTAGTTTAGATGAAAAAGAACCAAAATACTTGCGTACTGTGTATTGTGCACGCATTTAAAATACCATCGATTTATACAAATATATCCTTAACATAACATAAAATGATTTAACACTATTTTCGATTTTAATCAATGAAGACAACAAAAGAGACCAAATTGAGTTGAAATCAAAACTATAATAATTTAGTTTTCGTTCAAAACAATATTATAGATTGAATCGATTGCATACAATCTAAAGCAATATTAATAAACTAAATCTCAATTTTTTTAATAATTTTTGTTTTATCATAAAAGTGTTTAATTTTTATAATTACATACTTTGTGACCACATTTTAATACATTTGTAATTGTAATGCAAATAATTGCGCTTTCAATTTGAACCCTTAAGGGATTATTATTTACTAACATGAGAGCAGATAAAATAAATGCATATCCGGTGTCTGCTTATGACAGTTTATTTCTCAATAGAATGAAAAAAATTTAACGCAGTTTATGACAGTTTATTTCTCATTAAAATAGTTTATTTGAGTGTACAGACGATCGTTCGAAGCAAAATATTGATAAATTACTATTAACTCTTGTTTTCTTTGCACCGAACTCTTAATTATTATAAGTTGCACAAAATCTTCTAAATTAAACTTCTTTTGGTATCACTATTATAGTTTGCATTTTTAAAAATTTTAATAAACTATTTTTAGGTTTTCACACTTGTAATTTGCCTGCACCTCAATAGATATGCTGTTGATATAGATCATTTTTATAATAACACCGTATATAGAGACAGATTATTTCGGGTTAACCCGATAAATCCTGATAAAACCCGCCGAATCTTTACTGGATATTTCAGGTTTAACCCGAATTCCTCCCGATAATTAACAATTTCAAGCTAATAATATTATCTTTTAATCTAAAAATATAAACATGCAAAGCTTTATTTTTTAGAATTGACAAAGTTAAACTCGTTTTTCTATTGTATTTTTATGTGAACTGCTCTTATTATTGCTAATTTGCGAATGAATAGAATTCTTTATTTTAATGGTGATATTGAATGTAATATTTCCAATTATTAATTACGAAATATTTGTGAATCTTTATTATAAAACCCGAAAAGTACCTGAATAAAGCTTTTGAAAATAAAACCTGAAAAATCCCGCCGATTTTAGAAAAAAATAAAATCCGAAATAATCTGTCTCTAACTGTATAGTACTGACTATAAGAATATTATACATTTATACAACTATTAGATAATATTTTATTCTATGCATTACAATATACAGGTATATAAAATACATTAGAATATTGATTGAATCCGCGCTGAGTTACACATAGCAAATGTATTTAATTATAATTTTAATTATTTTAAAGTTAAGTAAAGTTAATGAAAAACTGATTTTACTTATCCTTTTGAAGGTAACAATTAATAAAATATGTGCTGAAGTTATAACATCTAAAATAGTATCCAATTTTAAGATTGACAGTCAAGAGAGAACTGTGATGTTTAAACTCAACGACACTTATACAGCGTCTAGTGTTTAATACCTCTCGTACAGGTCTATGAGTATATGATAGGCTCACTTATGAGATTCAAGCCGTTTCTTTTTGTCGATCGCAAATTTTTCTCTGCATGAGGTCTCACACAAATATATTTCTTATAATTCAGAGCTATTTGAATGAGTAAAATACTTCAAACTAATACATCTTTCATTTGACCTGAGGCTCTATTATCAAAACGGAACTAAATATTATATATCGATGATTGTAAGCAACTGAGAGATGGATGCATAAGATCTGAAGCAAGAATTTTTATTTTTATTTTTTGAAGACCATGAAGACTACGAACAAGTAAGTCATAGACTGCTTGGCGGCTTCGGTGTAGGAGCACCAAAACCCCTACAGAGCTCAAGATGAAAGTATAAGCAATAACAACACGAAACTAGAAGTACTGAAACATATTCTCTATATCTTTCTGCGTGTTTCCCGTTTAAAAATTGTTTTCTACAAAAGCCTATATTTCACAATAACATTAAAACATTAACATTGTTCTCAAATTTTTATTTTTTAAAATTAAGTTTTTAAGTCAAACTCTGTTTAGAAAAAATGTTAATTTACTTTAATTTAAAGCCTAATAAAGTGCCTCAACGTTTAAATTATTCCAAGTTTTAGAGTTGTAGTATATCTTATTCAATGCCTTGTTATATATCTGTGACTGAGTTTAAAAACAGGTTATTCTTATGTTTTAGACTTAAACTTAGTTTTCTTTAATAAACTACTTTTAATTATAAAGAAGAGGGAAAGAAACGAAATCTAAACACGTTGTTATTGACTCATGAATCAGTACGTTTTAACTAAGTGTTCATAAGCTCCACCTTAACACAAATCGACGCAATAAGTTATGTTACTTTATGTATTTTACGACATAACTTTTAAATTGAAGTCAACTTTTGGTTATGAGACCAACACATTAACTATCAGTTATGCAATTGTTGTAATGTTTTGCAAATGAATGGAAACCAAAAAGTTCATCAATTATTTGGTGCAATCCGTTCGGATTTTGAGTTGTAAGTCACATCACATGATTGTTCGCCAAAGGAGTGGTCTATTGATGGAGAGAAGCCTTGACTCTAACGAATTTCTAGATATTCAAAGAGAGGAGATTTATGCCCTCAGGGAAGAGAATATAACACATTTGGAATGCAAGGAACGCACATATGTTTTAAAATAGCTGAAGAACTGACTGTAAAACATTATGCCATAAGCATAACTTACTTACTAATACACATTCCTTTTACTTTTATTTTTTTCATCACAGGTTTATTTGCAACACATTTAAGTTTGAAACAGAAAAATTCCTATGCGTTTGATTTTCAATTAAATATATGTTGACTAGAATTGATTAGTCTGCTTATGTCTAGCCAGGTGTTGCCCTTCATGTCAGAATGTCAATCAAGCTTAGAATTGATACTACTATGCGTTGTGAAAAATCAAATCAAAACTCAAATCATTGAATTCAATTTTACAGATAAGAGGACATGCATTTACTTTATTAGACAAGTCTTAGGTTTTAATGTCAGAAATTTGTAAATCTCTTTCCTAAAGATACTAACTTTACTTTTATTATCCTTTCTTTTGTATTAAATACTTATTTTATAGAATATTAATATTAAAAGTTTCATAATTGTGAATCTACTATAACATCATCTGATACTCCCATGTCATTAGACTGCTATATAAGCTTTTTATTATTTCATTCTATAAATAACAATAACAATGAATATTCAATGCTAGCTTAGCATCAAATACAAAACCAAAATTGAATTAGATCTGCCCCAGGATTAAGTGATGCATGACTTTGAAGGGAATTTAAATAAGTAAACGCTACACAATGAGTGTGTATGTGAGAGAGACAGACAGAGACACTGACAGACAGAGGGAGAGAGAGAGATAGTAAAAAGCGATACTCAAGGGATTAACGTATATTTTGTTAAGTTTATTATATAATGCAAGTTTGCGTATAACCACTAAATTCTTTATTATATATTTTATATTGAATTAAATATAGTTGGAAACTGCTATTTCCCATTACGCCTATTTTGGTTTTGTTGTTCAATATATCACAATTTTGTCGAGTGATAATACTGTATATCAATTACCAAAATAGTTGCCAGATATTAAGATATAGACCATAATATTTGTACACTTAAAAAATGGTTTGATTTATAAGAGCCAAAGTGGTTTGCAAAGTGAGGTACTCAATAGCAGGGCAACTGCTAGTTCTCTCAGGCAAAAACTCAATTATAAAGAGTATTTATTAGAATTGCTTAAACGACTCATGAATAATGTTTTTCTGTCATTAATTAAATGAACGAAAGTTGAGAGAATACAATATTTCATTTTATTCTGTGAGCCGTAATCGACCCTATCTTTCGAAATTTAATTAAAAGCAAATTAAAATAATGATAATTTAAATGAATAATTATCGTACATTATCCTCGACAATGAAGAAAAAAATATTCGTAAACTCAAATCATTTAAATTATTATAGTTTACAATAGTCTCTGGCATTAAAAACTTCTAAAGAATACCACAAAGAAGTACAACAAAAAGCAACTGAAACTCATCAAAAGTAGAACATAATATTTATTGCTCACATCTGGAGCCACACCCGATTCCAACTTAAATTCCATTCAATTGCAGTAAATGAAAGAAATCATCACTAAAACACTTCTAATAATTTTTAATGTAGTGATGCTTCACATACTCTATACTTCAAGAAAGTAGGAGTTATGTATACTCTCCCACTTCAATTTGTATATTTAGAGTGAAGATATACTGTATGCCAAAATGCATTGGCTAACAGACAAGGAATTTCAGGTTTAATTACTTTTTCGTTTTCGAATCAACTAAAGTGATGTCATGTTTTGTCCTCATATTAATTTAGAGGAAAGTCTGCAGTCACTGGTTTTCGACAAATTTTATCAAATTTACACAGAAATAGCAAATTTCAAACTGACTCTTGTTTGGGTTTCAAACAATTTTATTTCAAGTGATATTAGATTTAAATGTTTAGCTTTTATTTTTCTCTCTATTTCTGGCTTACACTACATCTAATCTACAGTTCATTTTTTTGTGTGATGGGCTGTCCTTAGATTTAAAAATTATTTTCAATCTGCAGTCAGACTAATGTAAAATCATAGGCGCGTGGCTTCCTCTGTACTACCCCTGAGAATCAGTAGTTCACTACTTAATTACTTTTTCGTGGTTTCTCTTCGTTTTCTTGTCGTATTGATGGGCGTATTAAGTGTCAGACACACATCAAGAAGCTATCAAACTCTTAGTCTAGAAGCAAACCAACCATCAAAACGCTTGAACGAATGTTTGCAGCAATAATACTAGAGCTGTAATTACAATGCTAAAGGGAAACTAATTTAGGTATTGAGCGCTCTCCTGGTCTCTCTCTCTCTCTCTCTCTCTCTCTCTCTCTCTCTCCGCTTTCATCATCTTACAGGTTGTATCCAATTATGTTGAATTCATAATGAAAGACTTGCATATAATTATAGTTGAAGTACAAATTAGTGTTAACTTTCATGAAATTAATTACCATAAGTATTGGAAAATTAGAACTACTGTATATATACATATTTTGATGGCTTAACAACTTTCTGTTGTTTTTTAAATTATCATTTAATCAGTGAATTGAGGAATAATACTGAAGTGAAAAGTTCATTACAATAGAAAGTGATTTTGAAGTGAAGTATGAGAACTATAAAATTAGAATTGAAGTAGGCATAGCATACATACAGACCAGAACCAACATACTAGGGCTTTAGTGCACCTGTGAATGAGTTATTTTATGAATGCAATGAAATATTAAAAATTGCTGCACATATAAAATAAGAGAAAAATTATGATATGTTATAAAAGAATAAGAAGCCTAAGGCTATAATCTATAAGAGCACGATAAAAATTGACATAATGCTAATATATTTTAAAGCCTGTATTCTAGGATGCATAAAATTAAAGTACCAAAACAGAAGTATTCACTTTAACAAATAGGAATTAGCATATGCTGAGCTCTATTGTTAATTGTGGTATCAGAGTATGCCTAACTTGTCGACCAGTCTATAATTAAGTCGACGCATCAAAATAATAAATACTGTATAAAGCGTGTAAATACAAAATAATAAATAAATAAGTTATTTCACAACTGATAGATGATTGCCTTTAAATAAAATGTCAATCAATGGAAGAACATGTTTCACTTTTAATAAGTTGAAGGTTAAAAGTATGAAATATAGTTTTTTCTATCATAACTACTCTTAAATAATAAATGATTTTAAAATTAGTTTGCAGAAACAGGTGGGTTCAAATCGCATCCCATTTTAAGTTATTTATCTCAATGTATTCGTATTATCTCAATGTTTATCACAAGTACTTTAGAATTCGTACACTTTGCTTATAAGTTATAATTGGCTTTTTGCGAATTTTTTGTGATTTTTAACTTGAAAAATAAGTTTTTCTATTTATTAAAAAAAAGTATAACAAAGAGATTATGTCATCCATTAAATAAAAAATTGCATTATTCATTCAACTTTCTTAATACAGTAATTCTTACAATTCACTCATGATATGAAATAAATCCTAATTTTCAAACTAAATGGACAATAAGCTAAAAGTTAATCAATAAATAATTCAAAATTTAAATAAAATATGAACAACTTTTAAAATATTTTTTACATTATTATCAGTGTTATTAAAAAATAGCTCTCATAATAAGTAATATATTAGATGATTGTTATTTATAAGAGTATACTGTATAAAAAAAAGTGCATTTACTTAATTTTTGTGTTTTCCTCGTATAATACAATAAATAATGTGAAACACAATGTTTCCTTTTAAATAAGCCACACATAAGCATAATAAATATGTACTCTGCACGCAACTGCAGGTCACGGGCAAAAGTCCCAAATTAGCTTTTCAGGAGGCAATTATATGCAAATTAAGATGACTATAATTACCAATAATGAAATTGAAATGCATAATCATTATGCAAATGCTCAATAAGTTAACTCATCGTAAGTAATTCGTTACTACTTTTGCTTCATAAAAATGTATGGGGTAACTTAAAGTTTTGGGGGCTCTAAATAAATCAGACGTCCTGTTGTGACCCATGGTTTTACGTGGGCTAAATTATTGAAACAATCAGCAAAGTATACATTTCGGGAAATGAAATTACTTGTTTGCAAAGAATGCACTCACTCTAATCTATTTCAATCAATAGCATAGATATCATTGATTTAAAAAATGTATACCTTTCCAAATTAGTAAATATGTGATTAATTTAAAAGAAACTCATGAAAAGTATATATAGATATGCATAGAATATAGTTAAACATTCATCAGCTCCTCATATCAGATATAGTGTTTGAATTTGTACATTAATAATCAAATTGTGTGATATGTTTGTAATGCATGTCTGTCGGTTATATTGGTGCTTATATTAATTATTGACGCTCAAAATTAATACTATTTCAGATTCGAGGACAAGAGGTATGCTTATCGATAATAACTAAGTTTAAATTTAATTAATTATAATGTTGAACTTCGAGATTCAAAATAGATTATTTGGTTGTATTCTAAAAATAATTCTAATTTAAGTGTAACTAAACTGATCTCTAGTGTGTTTATGGTCTTTTCTCATTTCATTGAAATTGATTTCACTGAAGATTTTATTTTGACACAAGAGTATGTTCTTTCAAATAAATAGACAGTATTTTCGGTTAAAAAGACTCAGTTTTAACTTGAAAATTGATGATTCACTTAAAATTGATTGTTAAAAAGTTTTATTAATAAGAAACTTTTGATGTAATTTCTAACTCACCATAACATATTACTTCGATTAAAAGTAAGTCTTATCTTAAATATTGTTATAACCCTATTATT